>ML400687.1:0-21066 GCA_005239525.1 Nicotiana knightiana | reverse complement strand
CGCATTTGCGATCAGGCTTGCCCAGACCCACCTTCGCATTTGCGATGAGTAGCTCGCATTTGCAATACTGGCTTCGCAAATGCGAAGCCTGCAGATCAGTTACACCAGCAATTTCCAAGTCCAAAAATGAGATCTGTGGCCTATCCAAAACTCACCCGAGCCCTCGGGGCTCCAAACTAAATATACACACTACCTCAAAGCATCCTATGAACTTATCTGTGCGATCAAATCGCCAAAATAACATCATATTCATCGAATTAAGCCTCAAAATCCATGAATTCTATCAATTTTAATAAAACATGAAAATTTTCATTTTATGTCCGAAACACGTCAAACGAGATCCGTTTTCAACCAAACTTTACAGAAATGACTTAAACCATATATAAGACTTTTATCGGACACCGGAACCAAAATACGGGCCCGATACCATCGCTTGCTAATCAGATTTCATTTTCAATTTCCTTAAATATTTTCAGAAAATAATTTTACTCAAAAATTCATTTCTTGGGCTTGGGACCTCGGAATTCGATTTCCGGGCATACGTCCAAGTCCCAACCTACGGACTCTCCGAGACCGTCAAATCATGGGTCCGGGTCCGTTTACCCAAAATATTGACCGTAGTCAAATTTATTCATGTTAATATCAAATCTTAGCATTTTTCAAAGAATTTCATATTTAAGCTGTCCGGCTACGTGCCCGGACTGTGCACGCAAATCGAGGCAATTACAAATGAGGTTTTTAAGGCCTCGGAAGTACGTAATGGGTAATAAAATAGGTGATGACCCTTTGGGTCGTCACAATATATATATATATAAAAGAACATGAAGCGCTAGGAACACATGATCGGGTTATTTTAGGGATCGATACATATATAAGGCTATCAAAGTGTGTGTGTATATATATATATATTCTAGTTATAGTATAACGTATATATAACTTGTTATAGTATATGTTAGTGTGTGTATGTATATAACATTCATTCATCACTAGGTTATAAGTGATGAATCAATTTACAAGTGTATAAATCCCTAAAATAACTCGGGGTCGGGTTATTTTATTGATTTTATACACTTGTAAATTGATTCATCAACTTATAACCTAGTGATGTATGAATGTTTATATACATACACACACTAACATATACTATAACAAGTTATATATACGTTATACTATAACTAGAATATATATATATATATATATATATATATATATATATGAAGCATGTTAGAGTATATTTTAGTGTATTCATCTCTTGTATTACAAAAGTATTAACAGATTATATTTATATTATTTAGATAGTAAATATAAATGTGATTTTTAATTTTGACCAATGTTGACCTGAAAAGAGACCAACTTTGGTTGCTTTTTATATAGAAATCAACATTAAATCAGGTTTCTTTTATATTTTATAAGATATTTAAAATAATAACATAATTGTTAAACGTTAGAACTGGGTCCCAGATTAGCGACCAAAATTGGTCTCTATCTGCTTCCCCTTTATTAAGTGACCAACTTTGGTCGCTAATTTTAAATTATATTTATTTATATTTTATATTTTTTTTAAATAATAATATAATAAATAAAATTTTATATCTGGGTCCAAGATTAGCGACCAAAGCTGGTCTCTATCTGCTTCCACTTTCATAATTTGGTCGCTAATTTAAAATTTTATTTATTTAAATTTTATAATTTTTTAAAATAATAATATAATTATTAAAAAATTATAACTGGGTCCCACTTTGGCGACCAAAGTTGGCCGCTAATTTTAATATTTCTTTGACCAAGCAAGTCTGACTAGTCCGGTCAACATTTTGACCATATTATCGATCAAAAAGCGACCAACCTTGGTCGCTAATTTATTTACAATTATTTTTTAATTATTTTATCCAATTTAGCGACCAACTTTGGTCGCTTTTTTTTATAGGCCAATTTTGGTCGCAAATTTTTGGTCGCTTTTTGCAGGATTTTTAGTAGTGATACGTCGGGTATGCAATTCGCTGAAGATCTGGCATATTTTAAATTAAAATTTGAGTTAAATTCGAAGTAGATGATGAACATGGAAGAAGATGAAATGTTTATCACGTTGTCTATTTTTTGTGCATCACTTATATATCCCATATGTATTCCATGTATCCTACATATCCGTGTATACATGTATGTGATATATATATTAGATGTATCGCAACCAATCTTTTAACTTTATTTTAACTATGAATTTTGGCTCCAAACAATCCAAATTACTTCCAGTCTTCCTCACATTTTGTTGTTGGTCCCAAACGCACACACAAGTATATGTGATCGACAAGTAATATAGGATTGTAAGTCCAAATATCGTACCCACAGAGACTTGTCATTAATTATCAACTAAATTAAATCCAAACAATTAATCTATTCGAGTGAATTGTAAAGTATGGATAATTAACTAAAACTAATCTAGAATAGTAAATGATGAAATTAAAGGAGACAAGTTTGCAATCTTAGAGATGAGTTCAATGGGAGAAAATGTTCCAGAGCTATGAGTTAACTAACAATGTTGTTGACTTTTTCACCTAAATCGTCTAATTAGTTTATTTGGTTTATACGTTGTGTAACGACCCGATCGGTCGTTTTGAGAGTTAGAGCCCCGATCCCCTAATAACTGCTTTCCCCACGTTTGTTTCTGCTATTGGGACTTGCCAGAGTGATTAGTTATGAAATTCGAAGAGTTTTGAACTTAGTCCCTAATTGTGAGTTTAAGCCTTAGAAATGGGACCATAGTCAGAACTGTGTGAAGACGGATCCAGAATGGAATACTGTCGACTCCGTTAGCTCTGTTGGGTGATTTTGCGGTAAGGAATGCATCCACAATGTGTTTTGGAGGTTTATAGCAGGTTTAGGTTTGAATTGGCAAAAGTTAGAGTTTCGGCGATTTCGGCCGATAGGGGAAATTTTAATATCGAGCTCGAAATGGAATTTCGGAAGTGGCTGTAGGTTCGTGGTGTCATTTGTGACCTGTGTGTCAAAGTTTAGATCATTCGGACTAGGTTTGACGTGTTTCTACATCGTTTGTGGATTTTGAAAAAATGCTAAGTTCTTAGGCTTGAATTCATGTTTAATTCTTGCTTTTGGTGTTATTCGATGTGGTTTGAAGGCTGGACTAAGTTCGAATGATGTTATAGGACTGGTTGGTAGGTTTGCTTGAGGTCCCGGGGGCTTCGGGCGTGTTTCAGATGCTCAACGGGAAGAAAAATTGGACTTAGGCAAAAATCTGGTGTGTTGGTTCTTGTGTTTCGCACCTGCGGAGGGGAGTCCGCAGGTGCGCTGGGGATGGTCGCAAATGCAAAAATGGGCAAGGTTGACTGGGCTTGCAGATGCGGCTGGGTGTCCGCAATTGCGGAACCGCAGATGCGGTC
Source organism: Nicotiana knightiana (assembly GCA_005239525.1). Lineage (NCBI taxonomy): Eukaryota > Viridiplantae > Streptophyta > Magnoliopsida > Solanales > Solanaceae > Nicotiana > Nicotiana knightiana. The sequence goes on along the minus strand of ML400687.1, from coordinate 17,674 downwards.
CAGGGGTTGCAAATGCGAACCCAACCCATTAAGTGATTTTCGCACCTGCGATGACTTTTCCGCAGGTGCGGCCCCATTAGCCGCAGATATCGAAATCGCTGGGCAGATATAGGAAGTTCGAGGGTTTGATATTTCATAACACAAAAATCAATTTGGAGCTCGGTGAGAGACGATTTCTCGAGGGTTTTTGCAGGAAAATCATTAGGTAACAAATTCTAACTCTATTTTGATCATAATACAATAATCTATTATTGTTTTCCTCTTCTAATTAAGGAATTTGAGGGTAAAGTTTGGAAATGGGGGAAGAAGTCCCCCAATTGAAAATTCGAGATTTGAGTGAGATTTTGATGTCGGATTTTGATGATTTTTGTTCGAGTGTTCTCGATAGTGAACGGGTGTTCATAATTTGTAAATTTTACCCGATTCCGAGGTGTGGGCCCGAGGGACTTTTTTGGGCGTTTTTCTTAATTTCGTGTTTTTGCTTCGAATTGATTAGTCGAGTTAGTTACTTATAGCTATATTTACATTATGCAATTTATTTGAATAGATTCGGGCCATTTGGAGTTGGATACTTATGGTATGAGCGTGATTCAAATTGATTTGAGCGGTTGAGGAAAGTGGCTTCCCTAACCTTATGTTGGTGACTTCCCCTTAGGACGTTTGATATTATTTGATGTGTGGGCGCCGTGTACGTAAGGTGGCGAGTATGTACACGGGCCGTTATTTCAAAAATCCCATTATTTCTTCTTAAATCATAAATTGTCTTTCTCGTATTAAATTGCATTAATATGTTAAATTGTTTAGCTTAGAGTAGAAAAGCATGCTTATGTGCCTAATTGTCTATTTGATATTCTGTGCACCATGTTTAGTTAGGTTGTTGCTTTTCCTTATTTATGATTTTATGAACTGTATAAATTCGATGCCATACCTGTCATTTTATCTTGCATCGCATATTTAAATTGGGACTATAGACGTATTCTGGGAGATTCCATTGTATTGCATATTTATTTTGGGACTAGGGGCATATTCCGGGAGATACCCCTGTACTGCATATTTAAATTGGAACTATGGATGTATTCCGGGAGATCCCCCATCACTGCATATTTATTTTGGGACTATAGACGTATTCTGGGAGATCCCCTAGCATTGCATATTTATTTTGGGACTACGGACGTATTCCGGGAGATCCCCTTGTACTACATAATCATCTGGAACTATGGAACGGTATCCCGGGAGATTCCACCTTGTGTTTACCTTGTTTTGAGCTGAGAGCTCCCTTAACTGTTAAGTTTTTGAGCATTTTCCTTAACTGTTACTGTAGAATCTACTTCTCTCTTTAATCGTTTTAAATTCATTATATTTACTCCAGTAGGGCCTTAACCTGAACTCGTCACTACATGACCGGGGTTAGACTTGACACTTACTGAGTACCAATATGGTGTACTCATGCCCTTTCGTGCACATATTTTCGTGTGCAGAACCAGGTACGAGCTATCAGCCTCGAGGATAGTATTTGCTACTGATTCTAGGAGATTACGAGGTATTTATGCCGCGTCCGCAGAATCCTCAGAGTCCCCTTCTACTCCATCATTTCGAGTCTTTTTATGTACTTCCAGACTTGTTTAGAGCTACAATAGTTATTAGAAGCTTGTGACTTTGTGACATTCCGGGTCATTGGGATAATATTTTGTATGAGCCGAGCGACACTGTTTTGCTATTTAGATTATGCCCTTATTTTCCTTATTTCTTGTGTTTTTATTGAAGTTTTCCCTTAATATTAGGCTTACCTAGTTGTAGAGACTAGGTGTTGTCACGATACCTTTCATAGGGTAAATTGGGCCGTGACAGGTTGACAGGGTTAATATTACTCGTAGCCTTCTTCCAAAGTACTACTCGCCTATTCAAGCTAACCTAACACCTATATTCCTATGAATTACGATTAGCAATAATGCATTAATAATTCTCGTATAATAATAAAGCAAGGAAATTAGCTATATTCCTATCCTAACTGCAAATTTGTTCCCGATAATCAGGTTCAAGATCTCGCTCTACTCAATCTTATATGCAATCTAGAATTCCCTCTCCCGAATTCAATCCTAGATTCTAGATAATATTCAACTCGTGATCAAGTAGTCAAATAATTAAGCGCAAGATTGAATAAATAAACCAATATGATAAAATAATAAGAACAATTCAAGATTCAAATTACAACGTTCGTGTAGTACCCAAAACTCTAGAACTAATAAACTATAAGATTAAAGGAAGAGAAAAGAAGAAAAACTAGTTAGAAGCCTCCTCCAAGCGTGGTGTGTGTTCTCTGCCTCCAAAATGTTAGATTCACTCCAAATTAGGTTAAGAACCTCTTTTATACAAGTTGGGACCGTATAAGGCCGAAATAATATTGTCCTGGACGAAATAGAAAAACCCGCACACGCAGCGTCCAAACCAGCGCGAGGCGCTGGCCTAGCGTCAACTTTCTAACTTTCCCAATTCACGCTGAGATGATCTATGGGCCTCCAAATCAACATCCAGACATGCTACTAAATTGAAAATCACCCCACAGAGCTATCCGGTCATGCTCCTAAATCCATTTCGGAGTCGTCTACCCAAAACGTCAAACTGTGGTCAACTCTAACAACTTAAGCCTCCAACTTATGGAATATGTGTCCCATTTCACTTCGGAACTCCCCCGAACTAAACCAAACACCCCCGAAAAGTCACATAATCATGATACAACATAGATGAGGCAATAAATGCAGGATCTGGGCTAAAATACTCAAAATGTCCGGCCGAGTCGTTACCTCTTCCCCTCTCTTAAAACAAACGTTCGTCCTCGAACGAGTATAGAGACATACCTAAAGTGGTGAAAAGATGAGGATAAAGATACACATATCATGCTCGGTCTCCCAAGTCTCCTCCTCGATTGGTTGACCCCTCCACTACACCTTCACTGAAGCAACATAAGATAATCCTTGTCCAACTGGACTGAGCTGAAGTCTAACACATGAGACAGATCATCGTGATACTTCCGGAGCACAGAAACATAGAGTACTCGATGAACTGCAGCTAGACTAGGTGGCAGTGCAAGCTTGTAAGCCACCTCTCCAATCCTCTCAAGAATCTCAAAAGGTCCGATATACCTAGGGATCAACTTTCCTTCTTCTCGAACCTCATAACACCCATCATGGGAGAAACCCGGAGTAGGACCCACTCTCCAACCATGAATGTAACATCGTAAACCTTCCGATCCGCATAACTCTTCTGTCTAGATTGGGCGGTACGAAGCCGATTTTGAATCAATTTAACCTTTTCCAAATCATCCTGAACCAAGTCTGTACCGCATACCCTAGCCTCACCTGGCACAAACCAACCCACCAAAGACCGAAACCTCCTCCATATAAAGCCTCATACGGAGCCATCTGAATTCTCGACCAATAGCTGTTGTTGTAGGAAAACTCCGCAAGAGGCAAGAATTGATCGCGAGAAACCCCAAATTTCATCACACACGCATGAAGCATATCCTTCAATATTCAAATTGTGTGCTTGGACTGTCTGTCCGTCTGAGGGTGAAATGCTATACTCAACTTAACCCGCGTGCCTAACTCATGTTGTACGGACCTCCATAACCACGATGTAAACTGCGTACCTTGGTCAGAGATGATGGATACTGGCACGTCATGAATTCTGATGATCTCCCGAATATAGACCTGAGCCAGCTGCTCTGAAGAATAATTAGTCATCACTGGAATGAAATGAGCCGATTTGGTCAAGCTATCCATAATCAACCATAGTGCATCGAACTTCCTCTAAGTCCGTGGGAGCCCAACAACAAAATCCATAGTAACCCGCTCCTATTTCCACTCTAGAATCCCTAGCCTCTAAAGAAATCCACATGGTCGTTGATGCTCATACTTCACCAGCTAATAGTTTAGGCACCAAGCTACATACTCCACTATGTCCTTCTTCATTCTCCTCCATCAATAGTGCTGTCTCAAGACTTGATTCATCTTGGCGGCACCCGGATGAATGGAGTACTGCGAACGGTGGGCCTCATGAATAATCAACTCATGCAAGCAATCTACATTGCGCACACATAGCCTGCCCTGCATCCGTAAAACACTGTCATCCCCAATACTAACCTCATTGGCATCATCGTGCTGAGTTGTGTCCTTGCAGACAAATAGATGGGGGATTTCATACTGACACTCTCTAATACGATCATATAGAGAAGAACGAGAAACCACAGAAGTCAAAACTCGACTCGGCTCTGAAATATCCAATTTAACAAACTGTTTGGCCAAGGCCTCAACATCCAATGCTACTGGCCTCTATGCTACCGATAGATATGCTAAACAACCCAAGTTCTCCGTATTTTGACTCAAGGCATCGGCCACCATATTGGCCTTCCCGGGGTGATATAGAATGGTGATATCGTAGTCCTTAAGCAACTCTAACCATCTCCGCTAACACAAGTTAAGATCCTTTTGTTTGAACAAATGTTACAGACTTCGGTGGTTGGTATAGACCTCCCAAGGGACACCATACAAATAGTGCCACCAAATCTTCAAGTCAGGAACAATAGCTGCTAACTCAAGGTAATGGGTAGGATAGTTCTTCTCATGCACTATAAGCTGTCTGGACGCGTAGGAAATAACCCTACCATCTTGCATCAACACAGCGCCGAGACAAATATGTGATGCATCACAGTACACAGTATAAGACCCAAACCCGTAGGAAACACCAACACTGGGGTTGTAGTCAAAGCTGTCTTGAGCTCTTAAAACCTCTCCTCAATAGATGAGAAACCCTCCACAAATCTGCGATAATATCTTGCCAAACCAAGTAAACTCCGGATCTCAGTAGCTGAAGATGATCTAGGCCAACTCTGCACTACTTCAATCTTCTTCGGATATATCTTGATCCCCTCAATCGACACTACATGACCCAAAAATTCCACTAAATCAAGCCAGAATTCACACTTAGAAAATTTTGCATACAAATTCTTTTCTCTCAAGTTCTAACCACGGTCCTCAAGGGATGCTCATGATCCTCCCGGATCCGGGAGTACACCAAGATGTCGCCAATAAGCACAATGATGAATGAGTCAAGATAGAGCTGGGATACATTGTTCATCAAGTGCATGAATGGTTTTGGGGTGTTGGTCAGCCCAAATGACATCACAAGGAACTCGTAATGTCCATAACGAGTTCTGAAGGCATTCTTTAGAATATCCGGCTCGCGAATCTTCAACCGGTGATAGCCTGAACACAATCAATCTTTGAGAACACTCTAGCAACCTGTAGCTGATCAAATAGGTCATCAATTTGTAGTAATGGATACTTATTCTTTATCGTCACCTTGTTCAACTATCAATAATCAATATACATGCGCATCGAACCATCCTTTTTCTTTACAAACAAGACCGGATCACCCCAAGGTGATACACTAGGCCAAATGAAACCCTTATCAAGCAACTCTTGCAACTGCTTCTTTACTCCTTCAACTCTGATGGGCCATACGATATGGTGGAATAGAAATGGGCTGAGTGACCGGTAATAAATCAATACCAAAATCGATATCCCTGTTGGGTGGCATGCCCAAAAGATCTGCCGTAAATACATCCGGATAATCCCTCACTACCAGAAGTGACTTGACGATAGGAGTATCAATAATTACATCTCTCACATATGCTAGATACGCATCACATCCTTTTCCAGCAATCCGTTGTGCCTTAAGGAAAGACACCACCCTGCTAGGAACATAACCTAAAGTACCTCTCCACTCCAACAACGACAAACCTGGCATAGCCAGCCTCACCGTTTTGGCGTGACAATCAAGAAAAGCATGATAGAGAGACAACCAGTCCATGCCCAAAATAACATTAAAATCTACCATATGGAACAACAATAGGTCGGCTCTGGTCTCAAAACCACCAAGAACAACTAAACACAACCGATACACACGTTCAACAACAATGGAATCTTCCACAGGCGTGGACACATAGACAGAAGAACTCAAAGAATCACGAGATATACCTAGATATTATGCAAAGTAATGTGACACATAGGAGTAAGTGGATCCTAGATCAAATAAGACTGATGCATCTCTATGACAAACAGGAACATTACCTGTGATAACTGAGTCAGATGCAACCTCCTCCGTCCTAGTAGGAGAAAAATAAAATATGGCCTAGCCTCCCTCTCTAGGGCGACCTCTACCTGCCCGGCCTCCACCCCTGGTTGGCTGTGCAGGTGGAGTGGCAATTGGTGCGGTAACCACGGCCTGAAAAGTCTGGGGCCCATGAGGAATATATGGGGCCTAAATAGTCTGTGGAGGTGCACCCCTCCTGATTCTGGGGCAGTCTCTCACTACATGACGAGTGTCACCACACTCAAAACAAGATCTCGGAGGACGTGGCTATCGGATTTAGCTCGAACCTGATCGACTGGACTGACTACTGAAAGCACCCCATGCAGGAGGTGCACTAGAGAGTGGATATGCATAATGGGCAACCTGAGGCTTGGGAGTGGCTGGAATAGCGCTGGAGGTTGGAAGTGCAGAATCAACATGGCGGCTCACATAGCCCATACCATGACGACCTACAACTGGGGCATAGGCACCATATATGTGCCGGAATCTAGAGGCCTTTTGGCCTCCTTTTCCTCTCTATCCTAGTCCCACAAACCCCACAATCTCGGAGTGATCTCCACTACTTACTGGTATGGGATGTCTATCTCCAACTCACGGGCCATGCTGAATGTGATACGAGGATTTAGCCTCTCAATAAATCGACGAACTCTCTCTCTAACAGTAGCAACCAAGGCTGGTGCATGCCTGGAAACTTCAGTAATTGCACAAGTCCAAAAACTTTTAACAGTCCGCACCTGCGGCTAATCCCTCCACATGTGTGATGACATCGGATGGCTAGAAACTTCAGTAATTGCACAAGTCCAAAAATTGATCCGGATTCGATCAGAATCATACCAGGGGCCCTCCAGACCCCGTCCAAATATACCGACAAGTTCCAAAACACATAACGGACCTACTCGAGGTCAAAAATCATATCAAACAACATCAGTTTTACGAATCGTAACCCAAATTCAAGCCTAGGAAACTATGAACTTCCGAATTCCGAAACTAATGTTGATTAATACAGAAACAACTCTGATTGACTTCAAGTTTTGAACACAAGTGATAAATGACGTGACGGACCCCGATATCAATATATTAAACTTCCTGTCAAACTTCCCAACCTTCCAAACTTTCAACTTCCTAACTTTCACCAATTCACACTGAAACGACCTACGAACCTCCAAATCAACATCCGGACACGCTCTTAAGTATAAAATTACCTTACGGGGCTATTGGGACTGACAAAACTCCATTAGGAAATCGTCTACTCAAAAGTCAAACTACGGTCAACCCTAACAACTTAAGCCTCCAACTTAGGGACTATGTGTCCTATTTCACTCCAGAACTCCCGAACAAAAATCAAACACCCTCGCCAAGTCACATAATAATGATACAACATAGAGGAGGAAATAAATGAGGGATCGATACTAAAATATTCAAAACAACCGGTTGGGACGTTACAAAAACCTCCCCCAAGTCTATATTCAAGAAGAAAAAAATTGGATTTTAATGGTGGTACGGTAGTGGTGATCGTCGGATTTCTGGTCGGCGGAGTTTCGGTGCAAAACCAACTATGTTGGTATTAGTCAGAATAGATGGCTAAATCTTTACGAATTTTGACAAAGAAATGGCAGCTAGGGTTTTCTTAGATTTTGGTTAGGTTTCGAGGAACTTGGTTTGGATATTTGAAATGAAGTGGAAGATGAGGTTGTCTGGTGAATATTTTGGGCGGAAAGGAGGTGGTAGACGGTGGATCACAACAAGGCAGAGGTGGGTCCGGTGAGAGGAGAAAGAGAATGAGGAGAGAGGAGAAAAAGAAAAGGGAAATGGAAAAATGACGGATTTTTATGATTTTTGGGAGTTTATATACGGTGGGGAGATTAAGTTTGGGATGCTGGATGAAGGACGATCATATGGCTGAGATCTAATGAAACGACATAATTGCAAGCCGAAACTATGTCATTTAACCCATTTCTAGCAACCCTCCAATTGCACTTTTGGCCATCCTATCATTTCAATTTTAGCTCATTCTTGCCAAATTGAAGGGAAAAGTGGCATAACCCCTCAAATTTCTATATTAGCCTAAATTAAAACTATAAATACTTGTCACGACCCGAATTTCCCACCGTCGGGACCGTGATGGCGCCTAACATTGAACCTTCTAGGTTAGCCAACGTAAATGTTTATTTACCTTATCATTTATTTTTAACAGATAACAGGTGATGTAAAAATCAGCGGAAATAAAAGTGCGAGAGAAAACAAAGTCTAACAACTTAATTAAATGCCATTACAAAAATCATAATACTAAACCTAGAATTTGGTGTCACAACTTCACGGACTTTCTATGAATACTACATATAAGGGCCTGAACAAAATAAATTCATCTGTCTTAGAATAAATAAGAATAGAATGGAAAATAAAGTAGGAGGGGATGCCAAGGCCTGCGGACGCCTGCAGGACTACCTCGGAATCTCCAATGGACTGAAAGCAGCCTCCTCACTCTAAGGTCCATAGGGTCCTGTACCAGGATCTGCATAAAGTGCAGAGTGTAGCATCAGTACAACCGACCACATGTACTGATTAAGTGCCGAGCCTAACCTTGGCGAAGTAGTGACGAGGCTATAACACGACAACAAACTAAACCTGTGCAGTTTAATCATATACGGAGAAAATAATAACAACAAGAATCAAGCAGCTAAATACAAAGAAAGGAAAACATGCTGAGGGGATGAAATATCAAATAATGGAAATAAGAAGTAAAGCAACAAATTAGATATCAATTTAAACAACAGAAGTAATAGCACAAAAACAAGTGCACGGCATCACCCTTCCTGATTTTACTCTCATCCTCACCAAATAATAAGTAGAATGCACGACATCACCCTTTGTACTTTTACTCTCATCCTCACCAAATAATAAATAGAATGCACGACATCACCCTTCGTGCTTTTACTCTCATCCTCACAATAGATCAATAGAAACTGCACGTCATCACCTTGCGTGCATTTAATATCATAATATGGCATGACATCACCCTTCGTGCTGTTACCCTCTCTCACAATATCATACACGGTATCACTCTTCGTGCTTTACACGCTTCCTCACCCAAACAAAACAATAACAACAATCCGGCAAGGAAATCAACAATACAAACCACAATAATAAAGCCATAACGTTCCGACAAGGGAGCCAACAGTAGAATCAATATCATCTCGGCAAGGGAAAAACAGCTATAACCAATCTCACCTAGTTACTCAATTTCACGTAGTAATTCTCAACTTGAACCAATACTCAACAATGATCAATACCAAAGAAACACCGCCAACATAGATAATTGTCAAATTAAACTCAAGTAGTGCTTAATGATAAATCACCTAAATCACAATATTCGACTCACGACATGCTTGACACCAACGTATAGAAACTCGTCACCACACCTATAGGTTGCACTGTCACGACCCATAATCCCAACACAGGTCGTGATGGCGCCCAACACCGGAGTCAGGCAAGCCAATAGTTGTTTACAAGTGAGATTATCCTTATGTGACATATCGACCCCACACTTACTAAATTTTAAGCTTAGATCATTTAAGTAAAAGCAGATAAATTAACAAACTTAAGTAAATACAACCACAAGGATCATGAATCAATATATACAGTCTCAAAAAAAATATGGAGTCTACTATGTGTGTGCCAGGAACTAGTGTCACAAGTCCAACGGGCATACTAACAGAATATACAAAACATAATATACAATCCCACTGTCTCAAAGAAATAGACAGGAAATAAGCAAAAGAAAACTCCATGGTGCTGCCAAGGATCGCTAGGAGAAGCAGCTCACCGTGAAGTCGAGTCCAACTGAGATCAGAATCGAGCTTCGGTCTGATACCCAGATGCACTAGCCTCAGAACCTGTACAATTAAGTACATAAGTGCAGCATGAGTACATAAACAGATATGTACCCAGTGAGTATCCCGCCTAACCTCGAAGAGGTAGTGACGAGAGGTAGACGTGATACTTACTAGGGTCAACATTTCTAAATAACATGATTTAATAGAAACTAGGCAGGCAAAACAGTTGTAGAAATCACATGAGAATAAATTATCAAGTATAGTCGTATTTACCTTTGCATGTCAAATTTCGCTAGCACATAATGTACTAAATTCCCTTATTAACATGAACCAGTTTATACAATTACAACACATTCCTAGTAAATCATACACACATAAAAGGCCGAAAACGTAAGACCGAAAAGTCGCGAAAAATAAATGTGCACTGCCGAGGGTCGAACGGCTCGAACCATAGATGCATCTATTACCCTGCTCGCAAATCAAACATGCGACGCATTTGACATAATAGTAGGGCTATTCCGATCACGAATCATACATGTGACGCGATGCCGCATACATACATAAAATTATCAATTTTTAGGGAATTATCAGAGATTATTCTTTAAGGCAAGAACCTAAGAAATATATCATGGACCAGCACTTCCTAATATTCTCATGCCAAATCAAGGATAATAAGCAACTCACGTTTAGGATTACATGTAAGGTACATATAAGCATGCTCGTGAGTCCTAGAACCACCCAATATAACATAGTAGTAGCTAGCACGGACTCTCATCACTTCGTGTGTGCGTAGCCTCCACAAATAAGGACATGCAATTATTTATAATCACCTACGGGGACAATTCCCTCTTACAAGGTTAGAAAGGAGACTCACTTCGTGTCGAATCTACTCCCCAGACCAAGAACCCGCCCGAAACTCCGAACTCTACACCCTAGGACTCGAAACTAGCCAAATGTTATACAAATTCATTAATTTATTCTCAAAGTATGAAAATTCTCCTACTCATTTAGTAAATTCACCATTCTTGAAGAAATTCTAAAAACAGACTTCGGGCCCGCATGCTCGGATTCCAATAATTCTCGAAGGAAACACTAACCCATAGCCTAAGGATCATTAATATACGATTTTACTCGATTTTATAGCTAATTGACGGGTAATTTCCTACATTTTCAAAAGCCCTAGATTACTACCCCAAATCCTTAGTTTTCACTAATTTAGGTGGTTAGTTTAGCTTGTAATCCATGCATGAAGCTAATATTAGAGTAGAATTTACTTACCTTCAATAACCAGGTCGTTTGCCCCTCTAAAATGGTGGAAATCGTCCCAAGGAAGAAGAAGAAGATAAGGAAAATGACTTAAATCCCGTGTATAAAAACACACTGTCTGAACAGTGTTTCTGCACATGCGGCTCGAGAACCGCACCTGCGGTCTCGCACCTGCGGAAATGGACGAGAAGCCTGGGTCCACACCTGCGGAGTGGAGACCGCACCTGCGGCTCCGCTCCTGCGGAACTTTGTCCGCACCTGCGAGAATTGGCCTGACCGCTGGGGGTCGCACCTATGAGGCTGGGACCGCAGGAGTGGTCCCGCACCTGCGAGTGGGCAACCACACCTGCGGTCACACCAGAACAGGTGCACCAGCAGCTATTTAAGCTGGTTTTTGGCCTCGTGTGGTGTCCGGGAGGCACCTGGGCCCACCCGAGCCCCCGTCCAAATATACCAACAAGTCTCAAATCATAATACGGACTCGCTCGAGCCTTCGGAACACCCAAAACAACGCTAAAACTCAAAATCACACCTCAAAACCCCTAGAACCTAACTTAGGAACTTTAAGTTTTCTAGACTTCGCTAACAACGCGCCGAACTGACCTATACAACTCGGAATGACACCAAATTTTGCAGGCAAGTCATAAATGACATAACGGAACTGTTCCCGATCTCGGAATTTCGTTCGGACCTCGATAACACAAAAACACGTCCCAAACCATAATAGGAACTTAAGGAACTTCTTATTTCAATATTGGGCATCGAAACGCTCCCGGGTCATCAGAAACTCATTCTGAACATACGCCCAAGTCCGGAATCACCGTACGAAACTATCAAAATTGTCGAAACTCGATTCTGAGGTCGTTTACCCAAAATATTGACCGAAGTCAAACTTGTCCTTAAAGGTCAACCTTAAGGAACCAAGTGTTCCTATAGCACTCTAAACACTTCCGAATCCCGGACCACCAGTCCCCGCAAGTCATAAATCTTAATAAGCCGCTATGGGAAGTTTCATTTAGGGGAGCGGGGTCCAATAATGCAAAATAACCGGTCAGGTCGTTACATGCACATTATACTAACACGTACAAAGTAAGACACAATACATATTCCCTCAAGCTAAGGTTAAGCCAAACACTTACCTCGAATTCCACGACCAAACTCAAGCCTCAATTACCGCTTTCCTTTTAGAATTTGCCTCCAATTCGATTGTATCTAGACATAATTAGCTTAACAATATCAATAAATGCTAAATAATTCAACCCCAATGCTTAATTATGAGTTTTCTATCATTCTTCCCAAAAAGTCAAAAATCGACCCGGGGCCCGCTTGATCAAAACACGAGGTTCGGACCAAAATTCGATCACCCATTCACCCACGAGCCCGAATATATAATTAGTTTCGGAATCTGACCCCAAATCGAGGTCTAGATTCCCAAATTTGTAAAATCCCTAAATCTCCTAAAATCCCTAATTTCTACCCTTCAAGAACAAGATTTAGACCTAGAAATCTAATGGGTGTTAATGAAAAATGAAGAAAACGAGTTTAAGAACACAAACCTAGAACTTGGTGGTGAAATCCCCCTTCAAAAATCTCCCCTAAGCTTCCTTGGTTTTGAAAATATGAAGTTATGGCTAAAATCCCGTTTTTGTACTATTTTAAGTGGGTTGGAAAGACCTTCTACTTGTTCGCGTGAGGTCTGTCGCGTTCGCGTACCCTTGGCCATATTGGCCTCCGCGTTCACGACACTGCCTATGCATTCGCGTAGGCTCACCCCTCCCTGTCCTTCGCGTTCGCATAGGGTTCCAACTCCCTTAACATAGTCGTTCTCGAGGGCCTAGACGTGTTCGCGTAGAGCAACCTACCCAGGGATCCGCGTTCGCGTCATGGCCAGTGCGTTCGCATAGAGTACCCAGGCCACTTTCCCCATTTGTTCTTCGCGTTCGCGTGGGTTACCACGCATTCGCATAGAGTAAAACACCATACACCATAAACAACACCCTCACCAGAGTTTCTAAGTCCAGAAACACTCCGACGCCTATCCGAAACTCACCCGAGCCCTCGGGGCTCCAAACAAAACATGTACACAACCTTAAAAACATCCTATGGACTTACTCGTGTGATAAAATTTCCAAAATAACATCTTCAACAACGAATTTAGCATAAAAATCAAAGGAAAATCTCAAGAACTTTCAAAGTTTCAAATTTCACAACTACGGGTCCGAATCACGTCAAATCACCTCCAATTCTTACCAAATTTTACATGCATCGCAAATACCATATTAAACCTATATCGGGATCCGGAACCAAAATACGGGCCCAATACCATCAATGTCAAATATAATTAAATTTCCAAAATCTCTTATAATGTCAGTAAAACAATTTCTTTCAAAAATTCATTTCTGGGACTTAGAACCTCGGAATTCAATTCCGGGCATATGCCCAAGTCCCATATTTTTCTACGAACCCTCCGGGACCGTCAAATCACGAGTCCGGGTCCGTTTACCCAAAAATGTTGACCGAAGTCAACTTGAATTCAATGTTAAAGGAAAAATTAGCATTTTCTCAGTTTTTCATATAAAAGCTTTCCGAATATACGTCAGGACTGCGCACACAAAACAAGGTCAGATAAAAGGAGATTTTCAAGGCCTCGAAACACAATTTTGACATAGAAAATGAAAGATGACTTTTTGGGTCATCACAATATTAAACACTAATCCTAAGATGCATAAAGGAGATGAAGATATTATTAATATTATTACTATTATTATTGTTATTTGTTTCTTTTTCTTTGAAATAAAAATACAAAATAAAAGAAGACAAAGTCAAGGAAGCTAGAAATCTACTAACACTTGAGCCAAAAACTATAATTTTGGAGAGTTAAAGAATGCAAAAATCAGCTATTCATAGAACTTACACCTCAAAAAGCTGCACCAGACTCTACAAATATAGTATCTTTCTGTTCCAGTTTATGTGAATCTATTTCCTTTTTGGTCCATTCCAAAAGGAATGATCCATTTCTAAATTTGGTAACAATTTAGCTTAAACTTACAATTGTGAAGCTTTTATAACCACACAAATACGTGTCCCTTTTTGATTTGTTTAGGACCACAAATTCCAAAACTCTTCATTTTTTTTTTAACTTTGTGTCTAGTGAAACAGGTTCATATAAATTGAAAGGGAGGGAGTATAAAATATAGCAAAAACTAAGAAAAATTGTACCTCTAAATGTGAGTTTCCACTAATATAAATTTTCACAAGTTCCCGTCTTGAACAGACATACTATAGAATTTATACGTATAAACTAACTCAGATGAGAATAGAGTCAACAAGTCAATACTTAGTCTAGTTGTTCTCCACAGATTTTGCTTGATTCGAGGCTCCTTATCACCAGAACGAAGCCAGTTTTCCTACAAAGTAAATTCAGCAAATGGGATTATACCAAAAAAAGAATAGTAAAAGAGAGAAATAGATTATAGGTTATCTGCCTTAAGTAGATGCACTTTCTGCAGTTCAACTATAGAATTTAAAAAGATATAAACTAACGCAAAGAGAATAGAGTCAACAAGTAAATCCTTATTCTAGTTTAATAACCTTTTCCAATGAAATATTCTGCTTTATTCAAGCTTCCTTAGCACAAAAGCAAAGCCAGTTTTGTAATAAAATAAACTCAGCAAATGGAACTACAGCTAAGAGAGTTGTAAAATTAAAGAGAGAAATAAGGGAACCAAATTCATGCCATATGACTTTTTAACTCATTTGCTCTCATGATTTCAAAAGTAACCGATGGATTAAAGATGTTTCACGTATGGTTTTTTCAGAAGAATTAATCTAAATAGCCGCCAACCCAATAATTAAAATAAAAACAGTTGGCGTATGTATAATATATTTATAGTTCATATATAATCTTATATAATTTATGTGTACCGGTTAAGAAAAATAAACTGTGATTGCGATTGGCTATTTATGTAAAGGTCCCTTCTTTTTATCCTCCAGAAAAGCCCACTGAACTTAACCCTTCAGAAATTCAGTCATGACTAAGGCTATTGCAGGAAGGCCTGAAGTTGACCTTGTCATAAGCTGTGATGTTGCACCTAATGCCATAAGGTGTGTTATTGCCTTCTTATATCTGCACTCTCCACTATCCTTTACAAATCATCAGTGCAAGTCCTCAACCTGTTGACAATGTGAAGATGTATTTTCAGGAGAATCTCTAACTACATTTGAAAGATCTTTGGATAGTTTAGATCAAGATTGATGCATTAGATAACAATAGCCAAAAGGCAAATAATAGACTTGTATTGCCTTGATTCGTGTGTTACAATGTGTGTTACAAAAGAATAACTTCCCCTTTATATAGTAGGAGAGTTTCATTCCTAATATAAGTCTAAAAAAATGTAAAAATCTTCCTTTCCGTGTAATTACTGATCCATAATTGACATCGAGCGAGATCTGCGTCGTGATCTCCGGTTGGGTGCGAATATCACGGCCCTCTATCCATCGTGGGTAACCATTTACCGTTTTGCCCGAGGTCTTAGAACTCATTCATGGCTCGAGGCGCGTCGCTTTACCATACCCGATGATGAGTGCATAGTCCACTCTTCCCGTATCTCGATACAAAGGGTCTCTATCCGCGGTTAAATCTCGTGCATCCGTGCCCTTCATCCGTATTTTCATGGGGAAATTGGGGTAGACATTACCCCCGATTTTACCCTTACATAGATAGTCCTCTCATTTTTCGGAGAGTAGGTTTACTGAAACAATGTGAAACGATAGATTAACCCGGTTCCTTCCTTCATATGTTACAACCGAGATGACGGGTCAATCAAAATGTCCCATCAGTCGTGTCGTTCCGACTTCGGACACGTGTCAGCCGCTGGTTGACTCTCCTAGAATGCGAAACATCGCGCATTGATTGTTCTTCCTCTATAAAAGCTCCGACTCTTTTTCACTTCTTCCACTTTTCGAGGTGGCCATTCTCGAGGTGGCTCAAGAGCCCCCCATGAAGAGCTTCGTACATGGGGGCTACTCTGTCGGGAACGACTTCAACGTCGAGGAGGCCTCTAGCCAACAAGACCGAGGTGAGGAGGCATGGATATTGATCACGCTCAACTATGTCTAATAAAAGACTAAGCGGGCGTTGCAAATATAATCCGGGTATTATGCCCAGAGTCGATCCCACAGGGAATTTATGTATCAAGCAAGATGTTAGAATACTCAACTGTCACTTGATGTTATTTAATTTACTAAAACTAAAGATTAAAACTAAAGATTAACTACGCTAATGTGTAAACAATTGTAATAAAGATCTAAGGTTATGGTTTCCCCCGTCGGTGAATTTACTTCTCGGATACTTCATATAGCTTGATTAGTTGTTTCTATCAATCATGAACACTCTATCTACCATAAATCTCTCTCAAGTAATTATGATAATTTACTAGACGCACTCTCTCAAGTTACGCTAGCTAGATTGCATTACAGTTCACTTTAGATTGCACCCGAGGTATCGTTATCTCTAATCCAACCTCTAAACCCTCGGTTATGACTTTCGTCTATACTCCGGGAGTGATGTTGTTCAAACAACTACCTAAATATGCACTCTCTCTCAAGTAGATACATAATAAATAGGCACAGCTAATTGATGGCCATTCAATTAACTACAACAAGAACGTAGTTGAACAAATAGAGATTAATCAACCAATCAAAACTATGTTAATATCACAATAAGTTTATCCCCCAACGGGTTCCACAAGAAATTAGCTAAACATGTTCAAAAGAATCAAATCTAAAATAACTTGCATAATTAAACTACAAAGTAATGAAGAAAATCTGTACAAATCGATGTTTTCCTTCTCTTCAATGGCTTCCTCTCATCGAATCCCTCCTAAGTTGTGTTTTTGGGGTGTATTTTTAAGTTTATGACAAACCCTAAATGTGTCGGAGACTTCTATTCCAACCGGGAAACACTTAAACTTGTCAAAACTCGGAATTGACCGAAACAGGGACCTGGCATTTGGAGGCTAACGCCTGGATAACGCCAGGTTAGGGCTGGCTTTGNTAAGCAAATCTCTTAACACGTTATACCAAGAATATTTAAAACATTTCAAGCACAAAGGTGTGACATCCTCGCCTCAATAGTCAACTCACATATACCATGCTTTAATCACAATCCACTCACTACTCTAACATAGAGGTCAACAACATTACCTTTCCTTCATGAATCATGTGCCTTCACCAAATCAAAGAGCTAGTTCCTCATACAATAAAATTTGAGAACACTTAGGAACGCAAGATCTAAAGAATTCACTCGCTCTCAGAACTAACATTCATAGGCCACAAAAGATGCACCATAGGCTTGCCCGTACTGTAATACTCCACTAATCGAGCTCATTCAGTCTAGGATCAAGTAGGAATTTATTCGGTTGTAA
>ML400685.1:21517-42778 GCA_005239525.1 Nicotiana knightiana | reverse complement strand
CCTATATTACTTGTCGACCACGTACACTTGCGTGTGCATTGGGAAATCAACCAACAAATTTTTATTATTATTATTATTATTATTATTATTATTGTTGTTATTATAATAACAAGAACAACAAAAACAACAACAATCGTAGTACCTAATGCTAATAATCAATATAATAACAATAATAAAAATAATGATACTAATTACAATAATACTAATTAGGTTTATTTTGGGATAACAATAAAATATAGTTAATTTTGTATTATTAGTAATATTAGAAGCTTAAACAAATAATTCGAAAGAGAGGAGAGCCAAAATTGAATTTCAACATAAATAGATATCTACTATAGTTATTAATAGAATTACTATCTAAACTAATCAAGCTTTTACAATCATTATTTTTTAAGAAATATTTTTGTTTGCATCAATATGCAACCTACGTGTGTTTGCTATAAATTTTTTGTAGAAAAATAAAACTACAATCACAAATAACAATAAAAAAAAGAATTTTATTGATAAACATTGCGGTTTACAACTCTGTTTATCCCTTGATTCTTTCCTCCGATTTACTCTACGTGATTCGAGGGCCTAAACAACGTATTTCTCGAACGTAAGACTTGAAGCAAGACATATTTGACAGGTCTTTGATCGCTTAACGAACATTCCAAGAGTTTCATGGAATTTCGGAGATCTCATATTTGATCTCTTTGTGCGTATATCGAGCGTTTATGGAATTCTTGAGATCCTCTTTGAAGGACATATGTAGCCTTATTTATATGCATGAATTAGATTTTGGGTGGAGTAGCCACCAAGTAACCCTAATAGACTCCTAATATTTCAAGAGGTGTCTTGATTTTAGGACTTATCTTGATATGTTAAAGTTTCAGTGTCTACAAATGCCCCCTACTTCAAGATTTGTCGAGGTGTAGGCTTGCTGAAACTTGAAGATGAGACTTGAAGTACCCGACCATCACAACAGATAATCTTGAAACTTGAAGTATTTGATTTGCAGGAGGAAGAGATGAAGGGTAGAACTAGTCCCACTGGGCGTGCCAATTTGTTTGCAATAAGATTTTTGTAGAAAAATAAAACTACAATCACAAATAACAATAAAGAAAAAAGGATTTTATTGATAAACATTGTGATTTACAACTCTGTTTATCCCTTGATTCTTTCCTATGATTTACTCTACGTGATTAGAGAGCCTTAGCAGCGTATTTCACGAACATAGGACTTGAAGCAAGACATATTTGACATGTCTTTGATCGCTTAACGAACATTCCAAGAGTTTCATGGAATATCAGAGATCTCATATTTGATCTCTGTAACGACCCGACCGGTCGTTTAGAGAATTTAAACTTCGTTCGGTGGCGTAAGGTCATGAACAACTTCACATTGGGTACACCGACCTACTTGCATTGTTTGTAATGCCCGACCGGTTGTTTTGCGTTCTAGGACCTCGTTTCCCTAAATGAGACTTCTCGTAGTTTCTTTTAATGATTATGTATTGTGGGGACGGGCGGTTCGGGATTTGGAAGAGTTTGGAATGGTATAGGAACACTTAGTTCCTTAAGGTTGGCCTTTTAAGGCCAAGTTTGACTTTGGTCAACGTTTTGAGTAAACGACCTCGGAATCGAGATTCGACGGTTCCAATAGCTTTGTATGATGATTTCGGACTTAGGCGTATGTTCGGAATGGGTTTTGGATGACTCGGGAGCGTTCCGGCGCCCAATAGCGAAATAAGAGTTTCCTTAAGTTCAAATTGTGGTTTGGGACGTGTTTTTGTGCTATCGAGATCCGAACGGAATTCTGAGACCGGGAATAGTTCTGTTATGTCATTTTTTACTTGCTTGCAAAATTTGGTGTCTTTCCGAGTAGTATAGGTCGGTTTGGCGCATTGTTAATGAATTCAAGAACTTAAAGTTCTTAAGTTTGATTTTAGGGGTTTTGAGGTATGATTTTGGGTTTTAGCATTGTTTTTAGTGTTCCGAAGGCTCGAAGGAGTCCGTATTATGATTTGGGACTTGTTGGTATATTTGGACAGGGGCTCGGGTGGGCCCAGGTGCCGCTCGGGCACCAAACGAGGCCAAAACCAGCAATATACAACTGCCCGTGCACCTGATCTGGTGTGACCGCACCTGCGGTTGCCCAGTCGCAGGTGCGAGACCGCTCCTCCAGTCCTTGCCTCGCAGGTTCAGCTTTAAGTGATACTGCCCATTTCTCGCAGGTGCGGATCAAAATCCGTAGGAGCGGAGTCGCAGGTGCGGGCTCCTCTCCGCAGGTGCAATCCTAGACCTCCCTGGTCCAACTCCGCAGGTGCGAGATTTTCCTTGCAGATGCGAGACCACAGGTGTAGTCCTCGAGCCGCAGGTGCGAAATACTTGTAGGCAGAAAGGTTCTTTAAAACACGGGAATGAATCATTTTTCTAACATTTCTTTCCTCCATTGTCGACTTTGAGAGCTTGGAAAAGAGCCAAACGACCTAGCTACTAAAAGGTAAGTGATTTCTACCCTAATGTCACGACCCCAGTCCCCCCTCCGTGAACATACCGTGATGGCACCTAGTTCCTATAACTAGGTAAGCCTAATAATGCGGAAAAACAACATAACTTGCAGAATAATTAATTAAAACTAAACAACTAAAGAAAGACTGTATATAAATGCCGCTTGGCATATACCACCCAATAATGCGGAAGTCTACAATATCACCCCAAAAACCCGGAAACTCACGGGAAACACAGGCTAACAGAAATGTAATAAACTGATGTAAATCCAGAATGTCTAAACAACTGTAAGGAAGTAAAAGCTTTCCACTAAAGCTGGAATAAGATAGAGACTCCTGGTCTACAGACGCGGCAGATGTACCTCGAAGTCTCTGCTAGATCTCTCAACCTCGGGGATAGTGCGCCTGGGTGGAGGTACCTGGATCTGCACATGAAAAACTTGTGCATAAGGGGCATGAGTACACCACAGCGGTACTTAGTAAGTGCCAAGCCTAACCTCAGTCGGGTAGTGACGAGGAAGGTCGGGGCCCTACTGAGGTTAAACAATATAATAAGAATTTACAGTATGAAAACAGGCAGTAATAATGAGTACAACAGTGAAATAAGATAGGTTAAACAAGGCAATAACAAAAACACAAAGAACAGAGTAAACACGGAATATGTACAGCTCAATAACAATGGTAACAATGAGGATCTCCCAGGATACCATCCTGTAGTCCTTTTCTCAACTGTCCAGTGGATCTCCCGGGATACTGTCCCATAGTCCATCATATGTGTATATCTGAAGGATCTCCCGAGATACCGTCCCGTAGTCCAGCTATCAATGTGCAGGGGGATCTATCGGGAATCGAACCCGCAGTCCCAAAGTAAATATGCAGGGGGGATCTATCGGGAATCTAACCCACAGTCCCAAAGTAAACAAACAAGGGGGGAAGCTACCCGAATCCCACATCCGTAGTCCTAATGTAAATACGCAGGCACAACAAGAAAATATTCAGCAATAGAGTGCAAAAATACAAGGCAACAAGTAATTCTAGCCTAACATGCTTCACGTAGTACAATCAAAGCAACTTAAGCAAATAGGCAATTTAGTTCAACTAGGCAGGCTTTTCTAAACTAACATAGGCTATAATTGCAAGTAGAATAAAGCAGGTAAGAAAGAAACTCAGTCTAAATATTTAAAGTAAAACCGGATTGTCAACAATTAGCACAAGTACGCGCTCGTCACCTAACGTACAAGGCATTCAATTACCAAATATCACATCCTAAGGGGAAAGGTCCCCCACACAAGGTTAGACAAGCCACTTAACTCGAATCGACTCAAAATCAACTCGAAACCACACGTTTGCAACGAGTATCCGACTCCAAATGGCCCAAATATATACAATTCAATTATATATCATAAATAACATCTCAATCAACTGATTGTACTATTTAATTCAAAGCTAAGGCGCGAAATTAGGTAAAATGACCAAAATGCCCCTCGGGCCAATATCTTGGAATAAGATAAATTTTACATTTTCAGAACCCTCGTACTCTCAAGAGTCCAACCATATAAAAATCTCTCAAATCGGAGGTCAATCACCCACTCAAAATTCAATAATTTGGTCTATGAAGTTTTACCCATTTTCCATACGAAAATCCGAAATTAGAAGAGGAATTTGTGATTAGATTAGCGGGTTATAAGCAAAAAGGAGTTTAGAATCATTACCCAATCGTTGCCTCTAAAAAACCCTCGAAATCTCTCTCAAGTTTGTGTTTTGGTAAAAATGGCTAACCCTCGGATTTTGAGATGTTTATATTGCCCAGGCACTTAAAGCTTCGCGAACGCGGAGGAATTCACGCGTTCGTGAAGAAGAAAAATAAAAGCTGCCAAGATTTCTCTTCGCGATCGCGAGGAGCAGTACGCGAACGCGAAGACCTGAGCTGACAAGGCTACGCGAACGCGACACGGGGAATGCGAACGCGATGAATAAAATAGGCTCAGCCTTCAGTGCCAAATAGAACTACGCGAACGCGATGGCTTAGCCGCGAACGCGATGGAGGAAAAGATGAAGCTTCGCGAACGCGGAGGGACCGGACGCGAACGCGATGAGGAAAACTGGTCCTCCTCGAAAACTACTCTACGCGAACGCGTGGAGGAGCACGCGAACGCGAAGAAGAAAAGTCCAAGGTGGTCAATTAAGCCTTCGCGAATGCGATAGAGGCACACCAGAAGAAGCAACAACAGTTCAAAAATAGGAGGAAATGGCCCGTTGAGCATCCGAAACACACCCGAGGCTCCCGGGACCTCAACCAAACCTACGGAGGCATCCCATAACATCATTAAAACTTGTACCAATCCTTAAACCACATAAAACAACGTCGGAATATAGAATTAAACAAGGATTTGAGCCTAAGAACTTCCAATTTTATCAAAACACGCTTTCGATAAAAAACCTAACCAAAACACGTCTGAATGACCTAAAATTTTACACACACATCCCAAATGACATGAAGGAACTATTGCAACTTCTGGAATTCCATTCCCACCCTCGGATCAAAATCTCACTATCGGACCGAAACTTCAAAAATTCAAACTTTGGCATTTCAAGCCTAAATGAGCTACGGATTTCCAAAATGCATTCCGAACACGCTCCCAACCCCGAAATCACCTAACGGAGCTAATGGAACCATCGGATTTCCATTTCGAGGCCGTCTTCACACTGTTCCGACTACGGGAAACTTTCCAACCCTTAAGCTCTCATTTAGGGACTAAGTGTCCCAAAACTCTCCGAAACTCAAAACCGAATGTCCCGACAATTCAATTTACCAAAAATAGACTTGGAGAAAACAGTTAATAGGGGATCGGGGCGTTAATTCTTAAGACGACCGGCCGGCTCGTCACATTCTCCTACACTTAAACATTCGGTTTTCCTCGAATGAGCATAAAGACATACCTAAAGTAGTGAAAAGATGGGGGTAACTGTTGCGCATCTCCTGCTCGGTCTCCTAGGTCGCCTCCTCGGCCGGCTGACCCCGCCACTGAACCTTTACTGAAGAAATATGCTTTGACCTCAACTTTCTGACCTGCCTATCCGGTATAGCCACTGGCTCCTCAGCATAAGATAGATCCTTGTCCAACTGGACTGAACTGAAATCCAAAACGTGCGACGGGTCACCGTGATACCTCCGGAGCATCGAAACATGAAATACCGGATGAACTCCTGCCAAGCTGGGAGGTAAGGAAAGCTCATAAGCAACCTCCCCAACACGCCTCAATATCTCAGAAGGGCCAATAAACCTCAGATTCAACTTCCCTTTCTTCCCAAATCTCATAACGCCCTTCATGGGCGAAACCCAAAGCAGAACCAGCTCTCCGACCATATATGAAACATCACGAACCTTCCGGTCCGCGTAACTCTTCTGTATGGACTGGGATGTATGGAGTCTATCCTGAATCACCTTGACCTTCTCCAATGCATCCTGAACCAACTTTGGGCCCAATAGCTTGGCCTCACCCGGCTCAAACCAACCCACCGGAGATCTGCACCTCCTACCATATAAAGCCTCATATGGGGCCATCTGAATGTTGGACTGATAACTGTTGTTGTAAGCAAACTCCGCGAATGGCAAGAACTGATCCCAAGACCCTCCAAACTCAATCACACAAGCACGGAGCATATCCTCAAGAATCTGAATAGTGCGCTCGGACTGTCCGTCCGTCTGGGGGTGAAATGTTGTGCTCAACTCCACCCGAGTACCCAACTCCTGCTGAACGGACCTCCAGAACCGTGATGTAAACTGAGTACCTCGGTCTGAAATAATAGATACTGGAATACCGTGGGCGAACAATCTCTCTGATATAAATCTCAGCCAACCTCTCTGATGAATATGTAGTCAATACCGGAATGAAATGGGCTGATTTGGTCAGCCAATCCACAATCACCCAAATAGCATCATGCTTCCTCAAAGTCCGAGGAAGTCCAACCACAAAATCCATGGTGATCCGCTCCCCATTCCACTCTGGAAGCTCAATCTGCTGAAGTAACCCTCTCGGTCTCTGATGCTCACATTTGACCTGCTGACAGTTGAGGCACTTGGTTACAAACTCTGCTATATCCTTCTTCATTCTTCGTCACCAATAGTGCTGCCTCAAATCCTGATACATCTTCGCAGCACCCGGATGGATGGAGTACCGCGAACTATGGGCCTCTTCTAAAATCAACTCCCGAAGCCCATCAACATTGGGCACACAAATCCGACCATGCATCCTCAATACCCCGTCATCTCCAATGGTCACATCTATGGAATCACCGTGCTGAACCGTGTCCGTGAGGACAAGTAAATGAGGATCATCATACTACCGCTCCCTGATACGATCGAATAAGGAAGACCGAGAAACCACACAAGATAGGACCCGACTGGGCTCCGAAAGATCCAATCTCACAACCTGACTGGCTAAGGCCTGAACATCCATCGCCATAGGCCTCTCTGAAGCTGGTAAATATGCCAAACTCCCCAAACTCTCCGCCCGGCGACTCAAGGCATCGGCCACCACATTGGCCTTCTCGGGTGGTATAATATAGTGATGTCATAGTCCTTTAGCAACTCTAACCATCAACGCTGGCGAAAATTTAGATCCTTCTGCCTGAATATGTGTTGCAAACTTCGGTGATCCATAAATATCTCACTAGGAACACCATATAAATAATGATGCCATATCTTCAGGGCGTGAACAATCGCTGCCAACTCGAGATCATGAACAGGGTAGTTCTTCTCATGGACCCTCAACTGCCTGGACGCATAAGCAATCACCCTACCGTCCTGCATCAACACCGCTCCACGTCCGAATCGAGAGGCATCACAATAAACTGTATAAGACCCCGAACCAGTAGGAAATATCAAGATTGGGGCTTTAGTCAAAGCTGTCTTGAGCTTCTGAAAGCTCGCCTCACACTCCTCTGTCCACTGAAATGGAGCACCCTTCTGGGTCAATCTAGTCATAGGGGCTGCAATCGATGAAAATCCCTCCACAAAACGACGGTAGTAGCCCGCCAAGCCAAGGAATCTCCGAATCTCTGTAACTGAGGACGGCCTGGGCAAACTCTGCACGACCTCTGCCTTCTTCGGATCCACCCGAATTCCCTCACTCGATACTACGTGGCCTAAGAATTCCACAGAACTCAACCAAAACTCACATTTTGAGAACTTTACATACAACTTCTTCTCTCTCAGGGTCTAAAGCACTGTCCTCAAGTGTTGCTCATGATCTTCCAGACTCGGGGAGTAAACAAGAATATCATCTATGAAAACAATGGCGAACAAGTCGAGATATGGCTTGAACACACTGTGCATCAAATGCATAAATGCTGCTGGGACATTAGTCGGCCCAGATGGCATAACTAGAAACTCGTAATGGCCATACCGAGTTCTGAAGGCAGTCTTCGGGATATCCGGCTCCTGAATATTTAACTGATAGTAACCTGAGCATAAATCAATCTTAGAAAACACTTGTGCGCCCTGAAGCTGGTCAAATAGATAATCAATACGAGGTAAGGGATAACGATTCTTCACTGTAAGCTTGTTCAACTGGCGATAATCGATCCACATGCGCATAGAACCATCCTTTTTATTCACAAACAAGACAGGAGCACCCCAAGGTGAAACACTGGGTTGAATAAAAGCCTTATCAAGCAATTTTTGTAACTGACCCTTCAACTCCTTCAACTCAGGAGGAGCCATACGGTACAGATGAATGGAAATGGGATGAGTGCCCGGTAACAAATCAATGTCTCTATCGGGCGGCATGCCTGGAAGATCATCTAAAAACACATCGGGATAATCCCGTACCACTGGAACTGAATCAACAAAAGGGGTATCAACACTGACATCTCTCACATAAGCTAAATACGCGGCACACCCCTTCTCAACCATACACTAAGCTTTAAGGAAAGAGATAACTCTATTGGGAGTGTGATCTAAGGTACCACTCCACTCAATACGCGAAATACCTGGCAAAGCCAGTGTCACGGTCTTGGCGTGACAATCAATAATAGCATAATGGGTCGACAACCAGTCCATGCCCAAGATAATATCAAAATCCACCATATCGAGTAACAATAAATCTGCACTGGTCTCAAAACCACGAATAGTAACCAAACACGACCGATAAACACGTTCCACGACAAGAGAATCTCCCACAAGAGTGGAAACATAGATAGGAGAACTCAAAGAATCTCGGGCTATACCCAAATGCGGAGCAAAATAAGAAGACACATAAGAATACGTGGAGCCTGGATCGAATAAAACTGATGCATCTCTGTGACAAACCAGTATAATACATGTAATGACAGAACCAGAGGTAACAACCTCGGTACAAGCAAGAATAGCATAATATCTGGCCTGGCCTCCCCCTTGAGGGAGACCTCTGCCTCCCCGACCTCCGCCTCTAACTGGCTGGGCAGATGGGGTAGCAGCTGGAGCTGTGATCATGGCCTGAGAACTCTGCTGAGCACGATGTGGCTGAAAAGTCTGTGAAGATGCACCCCTACCAAGTTGAGGCAGTCCCTAACGATATGGCATGTATCTCCACACTCGAAACAAGCTCTGGGAGGACGTGGTGGTTGTGACTAGCTAGGGCCAGGTCTGCTAGACTGACCTCTGAAAGCACCCCGGGCAGGAGGCGCGCTAGAAACTGGAGGTGCATAGTAAGGCTCCTGAGGCCTGGGTGGAGCTGGGGTCCCGCTGGCTGCTGGAAGATCTGAATGAAGGGGGGGCCATATAACCCCTACCATGATGACCTGATGTTGGGGTACGGGTAGCAGAGTAGTGGCCCGACTCTCGAGACCTTTTGGCCTCTCTCTCCTCTCGCTCCCTAGCGAGCATACCCTCAATTCTCCTAGCAATGCTCAGTACCTACTGATAAGGAATGTCCATCTCCAACTCTCGAGCCATGCTAGATCTGATGGGTGGGATAAGACCCTTAATGAACCGGCGAACCCTCTCGCAGACAGTAGCAACCAAAGTCGGTGTATGCCTAGCCAATCTGGTGTAACGGATAGCATACTCTGAAACTATCATAGCACCCTGGCTCAAATGCTCAAACTCTGCGCGCTATGCGTTCCTGAAGCTCCGAGGAACAAACTCCCTCAGGAACATATCTGAGAAATGGGTCCAGGCCAGTGAAGCAGCCTCGTCTGGACTGTCTAACTCATATGTGCGCCACCAATCATAGGCGGCTCCGGGAAGCTGGAAGGTAGTAAAGGAGGCCCCACTAGATCCAGCTATGCCGATAGTGCGAAGAATACGGTGGCACTCTTCTAGAAACTCCAAGGCATCGTCTGATGCTAGTCCACTGAATACCGGAGGATCATACTTCTTGAACCTCTCAAGTCTCTGCTGCTCGTCCTCTGAAACAGCTGACCCATCCTCGGGTTGAACTGGCACTACAGGAATGATCTCTGGGACCTGCTCCACATGCACTCGCTGCTCAGGAGTTCGGGCGGCGGGAGTCTGTGCTCCTCCCCCGGCCCTGGATGTGGCTGCAGCAAGGGGAAGAAACCCTGCCTGAGCCAGAGTGGTGTACATAGACATGAACTGATATAACGTCTCCTGAAGGGCTGGAGTAGTAGTGGCAGTAGGCGTGTCAGGTGCCTGGACTTCGGCTGGATCTGGTGGTGGTACCTCGTCGGCAGCTCGCGCAAGTGCTCTTGCTGTATCTCGTGCGCGTCCTCGGCCTCTACCATGGCCCCGGCCTCTAATGGCTGCAGTAGGGGGCGCGGGTGCCTGATCGTCCCGAGTAGCACGTGTCCTCACCATCTGCGAGAGAATAGAAGACAGAGGTTTAGAATTGATGTCAAAATATTGCACGACAAGGAAATCAATGAAGTAAAGATTTTTCCTAAACAATTACTGATCACGCTACACTATGTCTAATAAAAGACTAAGCTGGCGTTGCAAATATAATCCGGGGTATTATGCCCAGAGTCGATCCCACAGGGAATTTACGTATCAATTGAGCCGTCAGAATATGAAACTTTTACTTAATCAGTTTTCTCAAGACTTTTGAATATCAATTGGTGATGTTTTATTATTTCTACTGACAATAATGATAAACTAACAATTACTAACAATATGATGTAAACAATGATAATAAAGATCTAAGGTTATGGTTTCCCCCGTTGGTGAACTTACTTCTCGGATATTTCTTATAACTTGAATAATTATCTATATCAATCATGAACACTCTATCTACCATAAATCTCTCTCAAGTAATTATGATAATCTCTAGACGCACTCTCTCAAGTTACGCTAGCTAGATTGCATTACAGTTCACTTTAGATTGCACCCGAAGTATCGTTATTTCAAATCCAACTTCTACACCCTCGGTTATGACCTTCGTCTATACTCTGGGAGTGGTGTTGTTCAACAATTACCTAAATATGCATTCCCTCAAGTAGATACATACTAAATAGGCACAACTAATTGATTGTCATTCAATTAACTACAACAAGAACGTAGTTGAACAAATAGAGATTAAACAACCAATCAAAACTATATTAATATCACCATAAGTTTGTCCCCCAACGGGTTCCACCAAAACCCTAGATTAAGAAAATTAGCTACTCATATTCATAAATATCAAATCTAAAATAACTTGCATAATTGAATTACAGAGTAATGAACTAAGGAGATAAAAATCAATGTTTTTGCTTTGCTGAGTAATAATCCACAGGTTTTCCTTCACTTTGATGACTTCCTCTTTTGAATCCTTCGAATCTCCGTCAAGTAGTGTTTTTGGGGTCTATTTATATGTTTAGGACAAACCCTAAACATTTAGGAGACTTCTATTCCAACCGGGAAACACTTAAACTCGTCAAAACTCAGAATTGAGCCGGAACAGGGGTCTGGCGTTTGGGCCCTGGCGCCTGGCTAACGCCAGGCTAAGGCAGGCGTTTCAGCTCTAACGCCTGGCTAACGCCAGGCAGGGTCAGGTGTTTCAGCTCTAACGCATGGCTAACGCCATGCTAACGCCAGACAGGGTCGGGCGTTTGAGCTCTGGCACCCAGCTATAGCCCGGTGCACTCCTCCTCGCCTCTTGAGAGTATTTTCGATGTATCTTCTTCCATTTAGCTCGGTTTCCATCTCCAATTCACCTACACATGAAATAGACTCAATTATGCACATAAAAAGTGTTTTTTTATCATTAACGCACATAAAATGTAAGGCATATAACATGTAAAACTATGAATTCTAGCCTCGCATCAATACCCCACACTTAAACATTTGCTCGTCCTCGAGCAATCAAACTACACTCATGTACAAAACTTATTAAGCAAATCTCTTAACACGTTATACCAAGAATTTTAAAACATTTCAATCCCATAGGTGTGACATCCTCTCCTCAATAGTCAACTCACATATACCATGCTTTATTCACAATCCACTCACTACTCTAACTTAGAGGTCAACAACATTACCTTTCCTTCATGAATCATGTGCCCTCACCCAATCAAGGAGCTAGTTCCTCACACAATAAAATTTAAGAACACTTAGGAACTCAAGATAGAAAGAATTCACTCGCTCTCAGAAATAACATTCATATGCCACAAAAGATGCACCATAGGCTTGCCCGTAGTGTAATACTCTACTAATCGAGCTCATTCAGTGTAGGATCAAGTAGGACTTATTTGGTTGTAATGTAGGTTGTGGGACGGGTAGGATATATTTGGATATAAGACTGACTACACCTCCCTAAGCACTTTAATACATATACTTTCGCATTCAACCTCAAACTCATAATAAGGCAACCTCCACCTTCACAATAATGTTATTACCCCATACTTCCTTAATCACAATTAATTTAAGAGTCACCATATATATTTTTCTTTCGCAAGAATACAACTGTTTATTTATTTCTTTTTCTTTTCTCCTTTTCTCTTTTTTTTTTCTTTTTCCAAGTGACTCTTACTTTTTCAAACGTGCACCTTTCTCCTTATTTCAATATTCACCTTACAAAACAACCTACCACCCCACACTTTAACTTTTCCATATTCCGTTACTTTTTTCAGTGCTTACGAGAGGTGACAAGGTTCAAATAGATGATTGATTCAAACAAAGGGATACGGCTTGTAATGTGGTTGCCAAAGAAACAGGATTATAGGCTCAACAGGGTTAACGACGACACATAACAATTAGGTGGGTAAACTATATATAGCTGGCTCACAAAGAAATGCCTATATCACTTCCAAGACTGAACAAACTTCTATTCGGCTTTGCACACACACGGGGCAAGTTCTAGACATCAAATGTAATGCACAGAATAGCATACAATTCTCACACACACTTGGCACATAACTCAGTCAGGATTGGATCTATCACGATACTCCAGTCAAAACAGTTAAGCAAATCTTAAGAATCCATGATTTGGTATTTATCCTAGAGTCGAAAATTGAGCCTAAGAATCACAACCAAAGTATTGACTATTCTCAAGGCATTAACACATTTCGAGATTTTGCTACTATTAAACCTTCAACCCTGTGATTCCTACTCCTAAAAATTAAAAACTACCTACACCCGGTTCAATTAAAAACCCTTGGAAAAGAACCGTGGTCCAAAGAAAAACCAAGGGGGAGTTACTACACTACCTAAAACAAAAAATCTTTTTGGTCTTTTCGTTAGACTTACTTCCCTCAAGAAAACTGTCTAGGAGATCCATCGTCAGAGAGAGTCATTTTATTTTTATATATATATATATATATATATATATATATATATATATATATATTTTAAGATGATAAAACAAAACAGAAAAGCTAAAAACAAAAACAACCAACATAAAAGCTAGAAAGAAACAAACATAAAGACTAAAAACGACCAAACTACAACATTTAAAATAAACGAAATACAACAACAGGCAACACAATTCACACACACATATATATACAGCACCCCACACTTAGTTCATGCACTGTCCTCAGTGCATCATATATATAAAAAGTAAAAAAGTAAAACAAAGTGCAAGATACTTCCTGGTCACTCAGTGTCTTCATCATCGGACACTCTCCATTCCTCTTCAAACTCATCCTCTCCATCATCATCCTCATCTGAGTTCATTAACTCCGCATCAGAATCATCCGGTGTGTTTATATCTTCATCATCTGGGAGCCTGTACCCCTCACCTGCTCCAATCATCTGTTGAGAATGAGCATTGAGCGGATACCTCTGATCCAACTCTTCCCTTTCATTAACCGACGCCGGACGACCTCCTATGCGCAACTGCAAATCCATCATCCCATAGAGATGGGACATGAAACCATCATCCCTGGCATAAACGCTCAGCATTGGTCAGTGAAGACTCTTCTTTCAGTCTTAAGCCAGTGATGTCAGTTTCCCGGGTGAGTTGTTGATCAATAATGTGGTCAAAGTCGGGCTCAACCGCTACGTGACTATCTGGTAGAAACTGAGTCAGGAAATTCGGGAAAGGGATTCGACCAATTCTCTTGTTAGCACGTACCAACCCCATTTGGTAGCGAATCAGGTGGCCTACATTCACTTGCTGCCCAGTCATTAAGAAGTAGAGCACACAAATCCTCTCTCGGCTGATTAAGGTGTCATGGGTGCATGGTAGTATCCGTGCATTAATTAGTTTCAGCCATACCTGTGTTTCAGCCTTCATCTTCTTCTTGGGAAATCTTTTATGTCGATTAGTGGATCTATCCCGAATCCAAGCAGCCTTGGAATCAACCCCACAAAGTGTATGCCTCACTTCCCTATAGTTAGGATGGCGGATAAATTGCTCTAGAGGCTCCACCGGAACATTTGGTGCACCTAAGAAATCACATATGGCCTTGGCCGAAAAATCCACCAAGTGCCCACGAATTGGCACCAATTCTTCCTTGTCCTTTGGGTCAAACCCTGCATAGAATTCCCGGACTAAATTGAGGTTGATGTTGCCATGTTGTTTGAACACATATCCCATACCCAATTCATGGATGCTTCTCCATATTGCTGGGAATTTCTTTCTAAGAGGACCCTCGCTGATAGCTCCATTTCTTTCCTCCATTGTCGACTTTGAGAGCTTGGAAAAGAGCCAAACGACCTAGCTACTGAAAGGTAAGTGATTTCTACCCTAATATTAGTTTAATACGCGAATTCCTAGGTGAATTAACCTCCAAATTAGTGTAAATCAAAGGTTACAGTAAGAACCTAGGGCTTTATGAAATTTAGGGAGTTACCCACAAACTAGCTATGGAATCATACAAAAACTATGTATTAATTCCTAAAAACCTAGGGTAAGTGTTTCTTTCGAGAATTTCCGGAATCCGAGCATGTGGACCCGGGGGTGTATTTTGGGATTCTTCAAAGTAGGTTGAAATAACTACTTAATTAGGTAAATTTCATACTTTTGAGCATGGATTAATTCATCTATACCATATTTGACTAGTTTCGAGTCCTTGGGAGACGAGTTTGGAGTTTCGGGCGCGTTCTTGATCCAGAAAAGTAGGCTCGGCACGAGGTGAGTCTCCTTTCTAACCTTTTAAGAGGGAATTGTCCCCATAGGTTATTACAAACAACTGCATGTCCTTATTTGCGGGGGCTACGCATGCACGAAGTGACGAGATTCCGTGCGTAGCCACTATTATGTTATGTTCGGTAGTTTTAGGACTCACAAGCATGCTTTTATGTGCCTTACATTTGTCCCTGAATGTATTTTGAGTTTCCTAGTATCCTTTAATTGGTATGAGAATATTTAGGAAGTTACATTCAAATTTACATTGCTTAAATTCTTGTCTTCAAGTATAATTTCTGTTAAATCCCTTAACTCTCGATAATTCTGTGTATGTATACGGGCACCCGCGTCGCATGTATGATTCATGATCAGGATAGCCCTATCATTATGTCAACTGCGTCGCTCATTCGACTCGCGATCGGGGTAATAGATGCATATATGGTTCGATTCGTTCGACCCGCAGCAGTGCACATTTATTTTCACGACGTTCGGTCGTACGCTTTCGATATACTATGTGCTATTTAATTGACTGGGAGTTTTGTGATACTTGTATAAATTGATTTATATGAAAAGGAAAATTTAGTAAAGTATATGCTAGTGAAATTGACATGCAAAGGTAATTATAAATTGATACTTGATGTTTCATGCCTTTGTGATGTACTACGACTGATATTCCTGCCTAGTCTTCATTTAACTACTTTATATTATTTTGGCCCTAGTAAGTATCACGTCAACTTCTCGTCACTACTCCTTAGATATTAGACGGGATACTCACTGTGTACATATTTGTTTATGTACTCATGCTACGCTTCTGTACATAATTGTACAGGTTCTGAGGCAGCTGCATCTCGGTATTTGTCTGGAGTTAGTCCATGACCCACAGTTGGTGTGGACTTCTCGGTGAGCTTCTTTCCTTGACGAT
Source organism: Nicotiana knightiana (assembly GCA_005239525.1). Taxonomy (NCBI): domain Eukaryota; kingdom Viridiplantae; phylum Streptophyta; class Magnoliopsida; order Solanales; family Solanaceae; genus Nicotiana; species Nicotiana knightiana. The sequence goes on along the minus strand of ML400685.1, from coordinate 26,871 downwards.
TTCCTTGTAGCAACACCTTGGATTTCCTCTATTTCTTTTTCTATGTCTGTTTATATTTCATCAGACAGTAGGGCAGACTTGTATTTTCTTTTGGATACTCATTTCTATTAGATGCTCGTAGACTCGTGACGCCAGTTCCTGGCACACCCACGTAGTGAATATTATATTTTTTTGGGATGTAACTATTGATGGTGACTAATATAGTTATTTATCTCTTTATGATTTTTTAAGTCACTTGTTTATTTTCTTGATTAAGTTCTAAAATTTCACAAAAAAATTAGTAAATTGTTTGATAACTTAAAAAGGGATCACTAGCAAAATTAAGGTTGACTTGCCTGACATCGGAGTTGGGCGCCATCGTGACCTAAATTAGGATTTGGTTCGTGACATTGTTGGATTCAGTTACCGGATAATCCGGAGTCGAATTGAGAGGAAAATTTCAATTTTTGAAGCTTAAGTGATGGAAGTTGGCCGGAGGTTTGACTTTTGTTTAAACGGCCTCGAAATGATTTTTGGGTGATGTCAATAGCTTCATATGATGATTTTGGACGTAGGCGCGCATCCGTAATTAGTTTTGGAGGTCTGTAGAGTAACTTGAGGTAATTTGGCAAAAGTTAGAATTTTGGCCGATAGGTAAAATTGATATCGGGATCGGAATGGAATTTCAGGAATGGTTGTAGGTCCGTTGTGGTATTTGTGACTTGTCTGCAAAATTTCACGTCATTCCGGGTTGAATTGATAGGTTTCGGCACGAATTTTGATGTTTGAAGCTTTGAGAATTCATAAGTTTGGTTTTTGGTTTGATTCGTCATTTTGGTGTTGTTTTATTTGATTTTAAACCCCGAGCAGAGTACATGTTAGGTTGTATGACTTGTGTGTATGATTGGACAGGGTCTCCGGGGCCTCGGGTGTGTTTCGGATAGGCTTCGGGTCCAATTCCCTTAAATTTTAATAGCTTAAATATGTCTTCTAGTTTTCTTCTATGCGATCGCATAGCAGTATCCGCGATCGCATAGTGCTATTCTGACTCACCCAGATTTTCCTTCAATGCGTTCGCATAGTCAGGATCGCAATCGCGATCGCGGAAGCCTACTTCCTCCTTCTTCGCGTTCGCATATACACCCTCGCGATCGCATAGTGTTTCCAGCGGGGGCATCAGATTATCTCTTCTACGCGATCGCATTCCGTGCTTCGCGATCGTGTAGTGTGGCGTTGGGGGCAGCAGATAATTTCCTACATGCGATCGCATATGTACCTTCACAATCGCATAGGACATTTTTGGCCAGTGATATTTTTCCTCTACGTGATCGCAAATTATTTCACGCGATCGCGATACTTTAAAAACCTGGGCAGAATATAAGTTTTCAAAATTGGGGGTTTCACCATTTTTATCATATTTTGACTTCTAAAGCTCGGTTTTGGCGATTATTTGAGGGTTTTTCACACAAATCGAATGGGTAAGTGTGCTTCCACTAGAATTAAATATATTTCATGAATTAGTTCTTTTTTTTATTATTTAATTTGTGTTTTGGATTGAGGAAAATGGGGGTTTTGAAAGGAAATTCCGAAATTAAAAATCATGATTTAAGGGACCAAATTATATCGGAATTGGATAAGTTTCTTATGGTTGAACTCGTATCGGAATGGGTAATCGGATTTTGTAAAATTTGTCGGGTTCCGAGGTGCGGGCCCGGGGGTCGATTTTTATGATTTTCTAAAGATTGAAACTACTTTATTCGGAATAGTTCCTTATACGTTTTATGTGTATTTTGAAGTTGTTTTAGTTGATTTTGAGACGTCCGGAGGTCTTTTCGCCTGAGGAGTCCATTTTAGAGTATTGGGTTGTCGTCGTCGAGGTAAGTATCTTGCCTAATTTTGTGTGCGGGAACTACCCCTTAGGATTGAGTCTTCTATGTTAATTATAGCCCATGTACACTAGGTGACGAGTGCGTACTCGGACATATTTTCAATAGGTTGGCCTTTAGGATTCGTAGGTCCTCATATTACCTGTGTATGAACTTGTAATTGTTATATTTGAGTCTTTGATTGCTAGTTTCACTTCTTCCTATTCAAATTAGAAATTACTTGCTTAGTGTTCCTTTGTTTCTTATTTGATCTAAATTGACTTAGATGAAGAGTTTACTTTTCCTACCGTTGTACTATATCTTCCTTCACAAACTGCCTATTTGACTAGAATTAGCATAATCTCGCCTTATAATTGTTTAGCAGTAATTGGAATATCTATGCGTTGGTGTCAAGCATGCCTGTGAGTCGTACATTATGTATTATATGATTTTATCTTAAGTGCTACTTAGGTTTAGTTGATAATCATTCATGTTGATGGTATTTCCTTGGTGTTGCCTATTACTGAGCATTCGTTCAAGCTAAGTTTATACCGTGAAGCTAATTGTTAAGTGAGATTGTTTATAGTTGTTTCTCTCGCTAGGACAATTTGGTCTCATCTTGTTGTGAACTTGAATATTGAGAATCGTTGCTATATTTTCCTTATTTCCCCTCGTTCTGCTATTTCTCTTTGTGCTTGGTATTTCCCTTCCGTGGCTATTCCTTATGACTGAGTTCTTCCATTCTTGTGATTTAAGTCATTGTATTGATTTGCTCGTCCCACCTTGAATTTTGACTTTTGTTTGCTTTTGCGCCCGTTGTGGCAATGTACGTTGTTTCTGTCGCATTCTGGTTGTTTTCCTCAGTGTACTGCATTGCATATTTAAATTGGGACTACGGACGTATTTTGGGAGCTTTCCCCATGTACTGCATTGCATATTTAAATTGGGACTAAGGACGTATTTCGGGAGCGTTCCCCATGTACTGCATTGCATATTTAAATTGGGACTACGGACGTATTTCGGGAGCTTTCCCCATGTACTGCATGACAAATTCTAAGTTACGGACTGAGTTCCGGTTGATTTATCTTGAGGAAATTATGATCGAGAGATTTCTATTGAAAAATATAGTTATAAAAGTATTTGCCTTGAAGAAAATTATGTCCGAAGGACTTTTATTTCAAAGGTATATTTGAAAAGCATTTGTCTTGCAGAAAATGATATTTGAAAGTCATTTATTGGGGAAAGCCTATCTGAAAAATCATGTATCTTGAAAGAAGTATGTTTTAAAATTTCTCTTTCTATATATATATATATATATATATATATATGTACACACACATCTGGAGAAAGTATGCTTCAAAGAAGATCCTCCTATACTGAAATGATTATTTCTTCAGAGTTTTCAATAGAAATTGTTGTTTAGAAGTTTTCACCAGTATATTGAGTTTATTGGCTAAGGCCCGGTGTGAACAAACTGACGCAGTGTTAAGTTACCAGTGTTTCTATTGTGCTGTAGATTTCTTCCGGTTTGGCTTGTTTTGCTGTCCATCCTTTCTGTGTATTTTTATATTGTTCCGTTGATTAGTTTCTGAATTTTTTCTGCATTATATTGTCATTGTTGTTAATTATATCGTGAAATCTTTATATAGATGTTGTTTTCGGTCATTTCTATATTCATGTGTGTTAATTTATTAGACCAGTGGTGTCTTGACTAGTCCTTGTCACTACTTCACCAAGGTTAGTCTTGATACTTACTGGGCACCGCTGTGGTGTGCTCATACTACACTTCTGCGCATTTTTGTGTGCAGATCCAGGTATTTATTGTTAGTAGTTGCGCGGATCATTGCCGAGGAGACTCAAGGTAAACCTGTTGTTGCGTTCGCAGGCTCCGGAGTCACCTTCATGTTTTTATTCAACTGTACTCCCTTATTTCTAAACAATTGTATTAGAAGTTGTAGAAAAATATCGTAGAGCTTATGACTTGTATTACCGGTTTTAAGGAAATTGTAATTCTGTCAAGATTTATATATCGAGACTGCTAAATTTATTTTATTATTATTGTTATTCTGTAAATGTTACGCTTACCTAGTCCCTAATACTAGGTGCCATCACGATACCCAATGGAGGAAAATTTGGGTCGTGACAAGTTGGTATCAGAGCTTTAGGTTCATAGGTGCTACGAGTCATAAGCGAGTTTAGTAGAGTCTTGCGGATCAGGACGGAGACGTCTGTACTTATCTTCGAGAGGCTACAGAACTATTAGGACAATTTCACTTCCTTCATTTCTATCGTGCGAGTTCATTGATCTTGAAGTTTGAAATTATTGTTCTATTCTCTCACCGATGGTGAGGACACGGGCTGCGGTTTCTGATGATGTTACCCCGAAGAAAATATCTCAAGGTTCAGAGACAAAGGTCCACGAGGAGCACGTGATGCAGCTAGGATGCTTTCTAGAGAAGCCGTTGAAGAGTCGCCAGTAGTTCCAGTTGGGGGACAGGTACTGGGGGTGCCTGTTGTTACCCCGGGCTTCAGGAGATCTGGATGCAGCTTTGAGTATAATTGGTGCATTGACTCAGGCAGGGATTGATTCCAGGTGCACCAGCTACTTCACAAATCAGGGGATGGAGTTCAGACTCCCACCGTCTACACTCCTGAGTAGCGAGATCATGATAGTCAGGTTCCAGTTGCCATGGCAGCACAGCATGTGGTTTCAGTCTAGCCCGTGGTTAGGGCAGTAGCATCGGAGGAAGAACACCTTGGATTTGAGAGCTACAGGGAGTACCACCCTCATATCTTTCAATGGATTGGCGACAGATAATGCCCAGGATTTCCTGGATGAGTGTCACTACTGTTGATACCCAATATTTCCCCAAATTATTTTAAATTTGCATATATACCTTCCAAATCACTTTTTATAATAATTGGTATTTTTTCATAATTTTCCATATTTTATTAATTTCTTTTCTAATTAATTCAGTACTTTATATTCAATAATTATTCATAAATTATATTATAAATAATTTCAAAATATTTCCTATATCAATATATTATTTTTTAATCCTATTAGGATTTAACTATTTCATAAATTAGCCAGCTTCGCATTACTTAGCCATAATTACGATATTTTTTGCAATTATAACCTAATTGCACATTTTATACCATTTTAATTCAATAATTAGTCATCTATATTTTAAATATTAGTTAATTACCTTAATTTCACTTATTTAGCATTAATTTCATTTTTGTATAACTATTAGCTATTTTATGTTAATTATTTATCTATTTAATTGGGTATTTAACAATTAACCATTTTCTATTTAAAATCTAGCCTAATTTAATTTAACCCCAACCCAATTAAAACCAGTCCAATTACACAACCAAATACCCAAGCCCAAACCTAAATCTACCCGACCCAATTCGGATCCAATCCTGACCGTTGATCAAAATTGATCAACGGTCCATATACACCCCTTCCTTAATTAACCTAGGTGACTACCCCCCCCCCCCCCC
>ML400685.1:0-21356 GCA_005239525.1 Nicotiana knightiana | reverse complement strand
ACCCAGGGGGCTCCCCCCCCCCCCCCCCGTCTCTCATTTTCACCGGTTCACTCATCTCTCTACCTCCCTCTCTCTCTGTCTCTATCTCCAGATTCTCTCTAGAACCTTCCCGTCTCTTCGTCTCCGATGGACACTGTTCACCTTCTCCGGTCGCTTCCCCCGCCGGAAACCATGGCCTCTCATCACCTCTTAGCCCTTGCTTCATCCCATGACGGTCTAATGATACCCTGAGGCCCTCAGGTGAACCTGGAGCGGTTCAAATCCTCTCATGGTCCCACATGCCATTTTCAGGTTTTCTTGTTTTCTCCGGGTTCTCTGAAACCCTAAAACTTAAGATTTTCCGATTTTTCTTTCAGATCTATGATAGATTTGGGTACACTTTAAGCTGTTTTGTTGTTTTCTCAAAGGTTCTCCGATTTTGCTAAAATGACTCTTCACTTTCAACTAGGGTTTCATAACCCCTTTTTGAATAACTTTTCCTATGTTTTTTCAGCATCTTTCTAGAGTCTCTACTATGTTTTAATTTGTTTAATCTTATCTCCATTATTTGACTCGTTGTGATGAAAACCCTAACTTTAGATCTAAACCCTAAAATTCCTGATCTGCCTATTTGTTTGCATATGTATTTCCGTTTCACGAGTCCTGTGACTCATTGATATCTTTACCCTATGTTATTTGTCTTTGATTTTCTCTTGCTTTCCTGTTTATCTCACTGTTCACTCTGTAACACTGTGACCCCTTAATTTCATGTGTTAGGGTTTCTGATTTCTTGCCTAGCATCTGTATTAATTCGTGTTAATTCCCTTCAATTGGTATTATGCATGCTCGAATCCTTAATTCTCTGCAATTTGTTACTTAATTATTTCCTGACTTATAATGTGTTCATTCCATTCATACATTGGAATCTATGTTAGCTAGTGTTATTGAAATCCTTGATTCACTGTGATTCGAAAGTCTTGCTAATTCCCTACGGGATATTCTTACTAATTTTCAACCTTTAGTTTATTTTTTTACCTCGTTCATTTACTGTTAATTGATATTATTTCCTTAATTGATATCTTCTGAACCTAGTCTCAATTGTCTACTTGATTTGGTTTGAAATTGTTTCTTTATATGTCATGTTCATAATAACTTTCCTTAATTGTGTTTACCTACTAGCCGTTTGAGTTCAACCTTCAATTAAGGGATACCTAATTGCATGTAATACTTACACTATTTTACATTCTTCTAAGCTATATATGGTCTTTCCTTTTTTGTTACTCACCATTTGAATAATTCACTTAATTATGGGGATACTTGTACTGATTGTGTACTGATTGATACTCAGTCCCACAATCACTGGTTAATTCTGATTTTTACCTTATTTTCCACCCAGCTTTCGACTATATATATATATATATATATATATATATATATATATATATATATACCTTATTTTCCACCCAGCTTTCGACTATCTATATATATATATACACACACTCTATTCATTCATTGAAAAACAGACATGAACTAATTTGTGCACTCTCTCTCTCACAATTTAAACTTGCTCTCTATTCTCTCTTCTGTGCTACTTGCTACTACTCTGAGTTAGCCGGCTACAAGCCAAGGCTAACTATTGTGCATCTCTTAACTTCTGATCTGTGTTACTGCTTTCTCCATTATACTGGTATGTTCTAATTTAGATTTCAGTCCTCAAACCAATATGTTTCTATTACTGGTTCAATTCCTTGTATTTCTGATATGCTTTTATTTACTGTTTTGCTGTTCAACATGCAATTAGGGTTCTGAATCTCCTCTACATGTTTAGTTTCACTTTATTTATAAATGACCAATATGTCTCTGTATACCTAGCATTTGTTCCTCATGTGAATCTCTATGCCTGTGACTAATACATTAGTTCAATCATGGTCTTAGTTGTTTGGTTTTGATATGTTCTGATACTTTTCTATACCCCTGATCCCCTTGAACCCTTAGGAACTTCTGATTGCATGTCTATATGTGCTTCTGCTTGCTACACAGTCTCTGTATTTGTCCCTCAAACCCTCTCACCCATGTTTGTGATTGTTGGACCATCTTGGGTCCTTTATGTGATGTTGGCTTTACTTTGTTTGAGATTGGTGTTTCTCCAAAACTATTTTCATCAGTTAAACCTTTGTTACAAAAAGTTGTTTTTCACTAAGTCTCTCCACTTTTAAAAACTGTTTCAAAACTGTTCTCCTGAATTCCTCAAACTATGAGCACTTTCACTATACTCTTAGATATTAGGTTCTGTCCCTTTTGTGTGAGCAATGCTTTGGGACCCTTGAGCTCCCTCTGAACTTTGACACACAAGAGTTGGCCCTTCCACACTGCACTTAATCCATCTTGGCTATGAAATCTCGGTGTGAGCACTGCCCGGGATTCCTTGAGGTCCTTAGGGAACTCTGACACACCCGGATTATGAAAGGTTGTGAAATAACATTTGGCATTGAGGAACTGGATATTTGGGCCTATTATGAACGCTCCCTATAGTTAACTTCTTCTTTTTCTTATTCTTAGTTATGTAATTCATAATCAGAGGCTTGCAATAATTATTTGTAAAGAACAATTCTGGGGTTGGATAGTGAAAATGGGTGGGGACATGCATGTTGTAGTATAAGTAAGGTTAGAAATCATGTTCCTAGGTTTACTTTTCTCTATGAGCGATAGTAACCATGTTTAGTACGCCATGCATTTAGATATCCTGTTACTTAGGTTCATACATCTGCTTTCTTTCAGCATATCATCATTCATTGCCTTCACTTAGAAATCTTGTTCATAGGATTAATAATAACAACAAATTGCTACTATGTGATTCTGTTCATGTCAATGTATTCTGAAAAAATGTAATCTAAAAAATCATGCCTTAAGGATAAATGTGTTAACAAAGCTGCAATCATGTTTTACCATGCCTACGCACTTAGAGATCCTATTTTTTTAATTAAACACATTAAAAAACTATCAACTATGTTGAAGTTGTGCATAATACTGTGATTCTATATACATTTAAAAATCCATGCTTAGGTTATCATGCATCATGCTGCATTAGACATCATGTTATAGGATCGTACTCATTTACTACACTTAGGTAGACACAAGTGAAAAACAATTACCCTGTTCCAATAAACTGGCAATCAGTCTTTTGTAAACACTTAGGATTGCATGCTATTAGGTATTAATAAATCTGGAATTAATAATGTTGAGTAACTGTTGCATGTTATCCTACACCTAGGCAAGCCTTAGGTAATCAACTTTAAATGTAAAACCAGGATTGTTTGTGTGCTTATTCTTAACTATCAACATGTAAAAATCAGTAGGCCTGATTAGGACTTCCTCTTTGAGTTATGTAATAAATCTGATTCTGCTAGACACCATGCTTAAGAACTGAATCCAGACCTTAATTTGTGTATGAGACATGTTGTTTATGTGGAATATGTGAGGAGGTATATTTGAGCCTTTACCTGTTTTCCATGCTCTCCGTTATCTGCAGTCCTACTTGTTTATTATATGTCGCCCTAGTATTTTTACCTTTAAACCTGAGGGTCTGCCTAGAAACCCCCCTTTTATAGGATAGGAGACCTAATTTCCTCCGGGACTGATAGGTAAGGGACGGGTAACAGCATGCAATAGAGGTCGTGACCAACATGCGCTTTAATTACCTTTACGGGGTGGTAAAGGGTAGAATATGGATATGATGACTGGTGCGCTAATACCACGTGTAGTCCCTCTTTGAGGAGTGTCATACCGGGTATTGCATTGATGTAATCCATATTGTAAAACCTAGGACATCCTTTACTTTCACATGCTTAGATTATAATTCTTTTCAAAATCTAACTTTTCATTAACTGTTTTCAAAACATCTGTGTACTTGGACTTAAATCCCCTATTATTTGAGCCCTACTCGTTTGTTTGCTAAAATTGTACAAATTCACAATAAAGTTGTTTGGCCAGGAACCACACTTGTGGATCCTGAGGGGGCCTAACACCTTCCCCTTAGGATAATTTCAAGCCCTTACCCTATCTCTAGTTACCAAACATAGTTATAAATGAACCCCTTTGGTGTCCTAACGCACCTTAAAAATCGTTAGGTGGAGACTCTTCAAAAGATGTAAAACCCCTTTTCCAAAAGGAACGAGTTGTCTCAACCAAATGTCATAAACCCAATTTCGCGAGAAAAAGGGGGCGCAACAACTACATTCTTCGTACTTCATGTATTGTGGAGACGAGCGGGGTTGTTTTTGTCACGTCTCAACTCAGAGGAGCAGTATGTCAGTGGTGGTGGGAACATGAGTTGCAGTAGCCCAGCCGAGTCAACTTCACTTGCATGGATTCAGGTTTCAGAGATGTTTCGATGGAGTTTGCCCCCTAGTCTCTCCGAGATGCATGGCGCTGGGGGGTGAGCAGTTTCGTCAGGGCACTATGTCGGTGTTAGAGTATGTCGTCAGATTCAGTGAGTTGGCCAGATATGCACCTCACTGGGTTGTTTCAGTTAGGAAACGAGTCCAGATTCATTGAGGGGCTCAGGCATGATTTTCGATTTAGAATGAATCGGGAGTTGGAGTCAGATATCTCGTTCAGCAAGTAGTAGGAATCGCTTGCTAGTTACAGGGCATGTGGAACCGGGAGCGAGAGTACAGATTAGATCAGGAGAAGGAGCACAGGGAAGTAGGGAGGCCACATAGGCCGGAGGGATCTAATGGTCTTTTTCATGGAGTCAGGGTACGTCACAGTAGAGGTTTTGTGGGTCAGCCAGTTCAGTTTGCATTACCAGCCGTGTGTGGGGTTTTGGGTACTCATGGGTCTCAGAGGACTCGTATTGTATGGTTCCCACAGCCACGTCAGCAGAGAGGTTGTTTTGAGCGTCGAGATGTTAGCCACAAGGTGAGAGATTGTTCCAGGATTCAGGCAGGTGTGTTATAGCAGGGTATTCAGGTGAGTAAAGGGCGCCCAAGAGGGGGAGGCCCGACACATTAATGTGATTCATATAGTAAACTAGAGGCCGTTGTGCCAGATATTATCACCCCGGGTATGTTTTGATGTGTTAAAGAGGGGAACCATTTGTATTTCACTATAGTTCTGTTGGTCGGGACGAGTTTCCCTTATTTGTTGCTTTATTGGTAAGTGAGTTTCATGCTTTGCACTCTATTTTTCATGCTTGCTCCTGTTGGGAGATTCTATGAGTGGTAACCCGTGTCTGTCATTGTTTTATTCATCATTGAGAGTGGTGAGACTAGAAGTGAGTCCTTGTTGTTCTTCATGGCGGGCTTAATGTGATTTTCCTAAGTATTCTGTTTACGAGCTATGATTAATACTCCATCGAGATGTGAGTTCATTAAGTGTTATGATTTTATCAGTCGAGATGAGTTAGTGGGAAATTTCAACTAGTATGATATATTTTCGGCATGTGATTCATAGTTGATGGCGAGGTCCTCGTGACATTTTTGATTTGATATGTTTGGGTTGGGCTGAGTACCGCGGTGGAAATTTTATCAGGATGGGATCCTTGTGATTTGTTCGTGTGCTTTGCTTCTTCCTTGTTATATTGCTTTTGTGAGTCAGTATTGATAGGGAGTTGTGCCTATGGTCTTGTTCGATAGTTACTTTATATGTTTCTTTATTCATATTCAATCATTCTCGTTATGTGCTCCTTTAGTTTTATCTTGCGGGATGTGCGCCTGATGGTGTTAGTTGTGGCTTGGTGATTCGGGTGTTTAATAATGAAGTCTTCGTGTTTATTGCATCATTATTAGTATTATGGGGTTTGGAAACAGAGTCCATTCAGATGTGGGGCTAATTGCCAATGTTGGGTTGATTTGGGGCAGCCATTGTGATCAAAAGTGCTATTTGGACCTAGGTGTGATGTGATATGTTGTGTGGTCGTTCCATATGGGTATAGTCATGAGTTAACGTAGCTGGTTGAGGCTAATGTCGGGTATGGATTTCGAATCGTGTCTTTAGAGATGAGTAGAAGGTGAGAAAGTGAGGTATGAGGCTTATCGGTGGTGATGGAAAGGCTATACTGCAGTTGCGGTTATGTCATCAGTCTTATGTAGGTTAGGATGATGTGAAATCACACGCGGGTGTGTGTTGGAAGTGTGAAATCAGTGATTGGAGGAGTTCGAGGTGAATCTTGGCGCGTAACGTTGTTGATACCCAATTTTTCCTCAAAATATTTTTAAATTACATATATAGCATCAAAATCATGCATTAATAGCAATTGGTATTTTTTCATAATTTTCCTATATCTTATTAACTTATTTTAATTTATCTAGTATTTTATTTCCAATAAATAATTATAAAATTGCATTACAAATGATTTTAAAAGCATTCATTGATTTAATTTATTCTTTTAGGGTCCTATTAAGCCCAAATTATTGCATAATCAACCAAATTGGCACCTTTGGCTATAATTGCAGTAACTTTGCAATTATAGCCCAATCATATGATTTTATACTATTTTATTCAGTAATTAACCATTTGTATTTTTTAAAATACTAAATAAGATTTTAAATTATTTTCTAAGCATGAATTTCATTTTTTAAATTTAATAGCTATTTTATAAATTGTTTTATTTAATTTTAATTGGGTATTTTACAACTAGCCCCTTATATTTCGATTCTAGCCTAAATTAACCGGATCCCCAACCCAATTAAATCAACCCAATACAACCCAGGCCCAAACCTCTACCTAACCCGGCCCAGGTCCTCTTGAATCCTGGCGGTTGATCATTTTGATCAACGGCTCAGATTACCCCTTCCTAAAATAAACCCTAAAGACTACCCTTCCCCCTCTCATTTTCCCTCTCATTCTCTCCCTCGTTACATCTCTCATCTCTCTCAAAATGCTCCCTGCTAACCTATCTCCTCTCACCGGTCGTTGCTTTGCCGGTAACCATGGTGGTCTCACCACCACCCCCAGCCTATGGCTCTCCTCCTACACCGGGTTGATGTTGTCCTGAGGTCTTCAAGAGAACCAGAGGCGGTTCACTCACCTCCCATGATCTCTCATGCCATTCTCCGAGCCGTCCATGGCCGTCCTAGTAAGATTCTACCATTTCCAGTTAAAAACCAGTGATTTTTGAGTTGATTCTCCTTCTCTCTAGGTTCTCTCTTAACCCTAACTACTAAACTCTCGATTTTATTAGATTGTAATAGATCTGGGCATATTATGAGTTATTTTGATGTTTTCCTTAAAGACTTTCCGTTTTCCCTAAAACTATTCTTCGTCTTCAAACTAGGGTTCTTAAACCCCTTTTCAAAACAGTTTTTCTTTCTGATTTTTAGTATTATCTAATGATTTTCAGTATGTTTAAACGTTATTTAAGCTTTTTCCCTTTTGGTCTGATTTATTTTTCTAAAGCCCTAAGTTCTCGGTTTTAATCCTAGATTCTAAGTGTGTCTTTGACAATACGTTTGTTCAATATGTATACGTGCCTGATCTTCTCATGCATTTTAAGTTTCTTGTGATTTTACCATGTTTTTGCCTATTAGGGTTCCCGACTCTTCACCTCTTTTGCCTATATCACGATTACTCTGTCGATTCATACTATGTTCTATATGAATCCCTAATTTTTATATGATTTTACTTTACTAGTCTTCTTATGGTTCTGATTTTTGTCTATTATATGTTTACTGCACTTATTCTCATAATGTTGTGATAAATCAGTGCTATCTTTTCTATTTGTGAATCCCTAAATCTTTATGATTGATACTTTACTGATTTTGTATAATGTTCTCTACTGATTCTTCAGTATTTCCTTAATTAAGACATGCTGATTTCCTGTTTCTCTTTGTTCGTATCATGCTTATCCCGCTAATGTGTGATATTTTCCTTTGATTGATATTTATTTCCTGTAATTAAAACCTCACTTGAGGGTTTCCTCACTGATTTCCGGAATATAAATTATTTCTTGCCTTATTTCTATGGTTCATTTTGCTGTTAAATTAATTCATATATATTTTCCTTAAATAAGAACTCAGAACTTGGCCTTACTTACATGTGATATACCTATAACATACTTATACTACTTCCTTATTGTGTTATAATAAGCTTTACATGATTCTTTTCCTTATTTTGTCACTACTTATTACCGTTTGAGTGACTCCTTAATTAAAGGAAGTATTTATACTAATTTGATTCTAATTGATGTTTACTTCTACAGTTACTGCTGAACTATTATTTTGTTACCTTATTTTTCTGCCTGTTTCAAACTATATATACCCTACTCTTTCATTAACACAACACACGAACATATTGTTCAAAACTCTCTCTTACACACAAATACTCTCTTCTGCTCTCCTTCCGGTTACTTGTTATTATCAGCCGGCTGCAAGACAAGGCTGATTATTCTACTCTCTTACTCTTCATTATGTGTTTGCTATCTCCTATACTGGTATGTCCTAATTTCAGTTTAAGTTTCAAAAACTATATGTTTCTTTTGGTACTTCAGTTCATCTTGTTTCTAATATGTTTTTACTTATGGTTTTGTTGTGATGTTTGCACTTGACCTGTTTGCACTGTTGTTCACTTAGCATGTTATGTATCCCCTCACTTAGAACTCAGCATGCTTAGGTACCGATACCTCTTTTAGTGTAATTTACTATGACTCTGCTTTACCTAGGTTGCTATGATTATTGAACTGAACCTTTTGTGGAAAACAGCTTATACTTAGTTCTGCTACCTTAACCCCCTGAAGATTTCTTTGATCCTGAACTTATGTGTAACTCTGCCTACTATGTTCCTATCCCTATATGCTTTATACTTGTCCCCAACCCCTCACCTCCTTGCTTGTGATTGTTGAACTTGTTTTAGTTCATGGTTCTTGGTGTGATGTTGAACCTTTTTGGACCCTGGGATTGGTATGTTCTTTGTTCTGATTGCCCTAATCTTCTCAAACTGTTTTCACTGAATGAACTCCTCTATGGTTCTATTTTGCAAAACTCATTTCAAACCAGTCTTTTTTTCAAACAGTTTTCATACTCAATCTTCTCAAAACTATGTCAAGCACTCTCACTCTACTCTTAGACATCTAAGTTTTGCCCCTCTAATGTGTGACTGCTTAGGGATCCCTCTGAACTCTGATGCATTAGAGTTGGCCCTTCCACACTGCACTTACTCAACTATGGTTATGAAATCTGGGTGTGAGCACTGCCCGGGATCCCTTGAGGTCCTTAGGGAATTCTGACACACCCGGATTATGTGAAAGGTTGTGAAACACCATTTGGCATTGGGAATTCTGGAAATCTGGGCCTATTGGCAGGCTCCCTATAGTGTAACTTCTTATTTTCTTATCTAGTTATGTAATTCATAAAACAATGGTCTGTAATAATTTATTGTAAACAAGATTGGGGATGGATAGTGAAAAAGGGAAGCGATAGCTATACATGTTATAAACATCAAAGGGTAGAAACCATGCTCTTAGGTTTATATTTCTTATATGTGCAATAGAACTCATGTCTAGGACTCATATGTGCAAAGCATCTCATGCATTAGATACCATGCTTCCTAGGTCTCATATATTTTGACATTACTGTTATATCACTTAGAAATCATGTGCTAGCATAAACGCATTAATGCAAACTATCACTCATGCGACCATGTCTAATAATGCTGTAATTTTGAGCATGTGGAAATCCTTCTCTATGTAAACCTTGCATATCCTGAAATCATTTAGAAATTCTGTTTTAGAAATTCTGCATATGCATCATTTTGTATCTCTTGTGTGCATTAGACACTATGTTTTATGATTTCATTCATACTCAATCAATTACACTTAGTTTAACTACTAATGTATGAAAAATGGTATAAAACAGCCCCCACCCTATTTTAACAGCTGGCAATAATCCTGTATATTTGCAACACCTAGAACAGCATGTTTAGCTAACACAATTTACAACAGTCTTCTTTAACAATTCTGGTAACTATTATACACTGTCCCACGCCTAGGCAAGCCTTAGGTGATTAAAATTGCTAAAACTGGAAATCTTCCTCTTTGTGCATGCTGCTTAATGCTTAACAGGCTTAAAATCAATAGGCAAATTGGTTAGGTCCCTGTTTTCTGATTTATAAAATAAATCTGCATCTCTTGTGTTCTGATACTTATCTAAACACCATGTCTTAGGATCCTATTTAACAATACTGCCCTTATTTTTGTTTGAGTCGTGTTGTTAACATGCATTATCTGTGGAGGTAAATTGGGCCTCTTATTTGCTCTTTCCTGCTCTTTATTTGCTGAAGTCTTATGTGTTTTTGCTTGTCGCCTTAGTATTTTCTCCTTTAAACCTTAGAGTCTGTCTAGAACTGCCTATAGGTAAAGGTCCTAAATTCCTCTAGGGTCATTAAGAAGGGACGGGTAACAGCACGCATAGAGGTCGCTAAATAACACGCGCTTAATAACCATTAAAGGGTGGGAAGGGTAGATATGAATATGATGACCAGTGCGTTAATACCACGTGTAGCCCCTCTCTGAGGAGTGATTGTCGGGTATTGTACTAATATGATAATATAGGATAATTAACCTAGGACTTCCCATATCCTTTACATGCATGTTTTATGATGACCCAAAAGGTCATCCCGTGTATTTCTAGCTAAACCTATGTTTTGAGGTCGTGAAAACCTACTTTTATCTTGCCTCGATTTGCGTGTGAAGCCCGGTCATGTAGGCGGGAAGCAGTTATGTGAAAAACTGATAAAAATGATAACTTTGTATTAGACATTTGAATAAAGTTGACTTCAGTCAACATTTTTGGTAGACGAACCCGGACCCGTGATTTGACGGTCCTGGAGGGTCCGTAGGAAAATATGGGACTTGGGCGTATGCCCAGAATCGAATTCCGAGGTCCCAAGTCCGAGAAATGAATTTTTAATTGAAATTGTTTTCTGAAAAGTATAAGAGATTTTGAAAATGAAATTCTATGTGAAACCTGTGGTATCGAGCCCGTATCTTGGTTCTGGAGCCGGATACATGTTCGATATAATATTTGTGTCATATCTGTAAAGTTTGGTAAGAAACGGAATCCATTTGACGTGATTCGGACCATAATTGATAAATGTGATGTTTAAAGAGGTTTTGAGAAATTTCATTGATTTTGGAGTTTAATTCGATGTTTATGATGTTATTTTGGTGATTTGATTACATGAATAAGTCCGTAGGATGTTTTAGAGGTTGTGTGCACATTTTGTTTGAAGTTCTGAGGGCTCAAGTGAGTTTCGGGTAGGTCCCGTGATGTTTTTAGGTTAAAAACATAGTTGTTGCATGTCAGAGAAGTGCAGATCTCTGAACCCGCCAGCGAGGTCTGCACTTGATTTTTTGCTGACCGTGGAAGGGCCTTTGCGGCCGCGCTCCCTTTTTGTGCGGTCCGCGGTGGGGTCCGAGAGGGGTATATTTAAATGGGATTTTCAATTATTTTTCATTTTTCAAACCCTAAAAACATAAGAGGCAATTTTTCAAACACTCTTTCTTCTCCAAAACATTAGTAAGTGATTTCCAACTCATTTTCTTTACTCCTTAACCTCTTATTACAACGTTTCATCCTAGAATCTACGGTTTTCAAGGTGGAATTAGGAATTTTGGGTAAAACCTAAGAATATTGAAATTTGGAGATTTAGACCTTAAATTGAGGTCGGCTTCCAAAACCATTTATATATCCGGCATCGGGGGTGAATGGGTAATCGGGTTTTGGTCCGAATTTCGGGTTTGGACCAAGGGGGCCCGGGTTCAATTTTTTGACTTTTTGGGGGGAAATTTTAGAAAACTCGTGGTTAGATGCGAGCGAGTTGGTGGTGGAATCAAGAGGTAAAGCGGTAGTTGAGGCTTGAATTGTGCTCGTGGAATCGAGGTAAGTGTTTGTACTAACCTTAGCTTGAGGGAATAGGTATTGAGTCTTAATTGCTATGTGTGTCACGACCCAAAATTCCAACGGGTCGTGATGGCGCCCAACACCGGAGTCAGGCAAGCCAACAGTTGTTTACCAGTGAGATTTTCCTTATTAACATACCAATCCCACATATTTCCCAAAGTTTTAAACTTAATTCATTTAGATAAAAGCGGAAACATTTACCAATTTAAATACATACAGCCAAAATGATCGTGATCCAATATATATACAGTCCCAAAATAAGAATCTAGCAAGTGCGTGCCAGGAACTAGTGTCACAAGTCAATAGGCAAACTAGTAGAATATACAAAAGATGATACAAGATGCATTGCTGTCTGAAAGGATGTAGACAGAAATAAGCAAAAGATAACTCCATAGCACAGCTGAGAATCGTCAAGGGAGGCAGCTCACCGTGGAGTCAGGTCCAGAATATATCTCAAGCACCGGTCGGATAACCAGAAACACCAGCCCCAGAACCTGTACAATTAAGTACAGAAGTGCAGCATGAGTACATAAATATATATGTACCCAGTGAGTATCCCGCCTAACCTTGACGAACTAGTGACGAGAGTTCGACATGGCACTCACTAGGTCCAACAGTATAATTTAACAAAATGTAATAAAAATAGTAGGTATGTAAGGACAGTGAAGCAACAGGTATATATGTAAGATACTGAAATCCAGGAAGAATACTGGGGATAAATAAAACAATTACCACTTCACTTGTTCCCAAATATCTGTCAAATCAATTGCATGAAATTTAATAACAAATAAATCATACGCATGCAGGGTAAGGACAACCGGCCAGAGTCATAAGATTGTCACGCTCGTGCACTGCCGAGGATCGAACGGCCCGTACTAAAAGTGCACCTCTCAACCTCTCTATGCACTGCCAAGGATCGATCGGCCAGTCCCAAAAGTGCATATCTCAACCTCTGTACGCACTGCCGAGGATCGAACGGCCCGTACCAAAAGTGCGTCTCTCAATCTCTCTATGCACTATCGAGGAACGATCAGCCCGTCCCAAAAGTGCATCTCTCAATCTCTCTACGCACTGCCGAGGATCGATCGTTCTGTCCCAAAATTGCGTCTCTCATAAGAGTGGGGGAAATCACACTTCGCTCGCAGCATACAAATTGCGAAGCAGTCACATGCTCATACATTATTCCTTTTTAAAAGAGAATACCTTTCCATGATCAATTTCTTACAAGTTTTCTCAAATTTCATAACTTCGGGGATGTAAGCAACATGAAATGTAAATTCAGCACGCATATAGTTCATATCAAGTAAAACACTAGGCATGATGTGGGACTAACTACCCGGACATAATAGTAATAGTCGCTACGTACGGACTCTCGTCATTTTGTACGTACGTAGCCCCCCCACAAATTATCACATATAGCATTTGAATCACCTAGGGGGACAATTCCCTCTTACAAGGTTAGAAAGAAGACTCACCTCGTGTTGAATCTACCCCTTGGACCAAGGATGCGCCCGAATCTCCGAACTCTACCCCGAGGACTCGCAACTAGCCAAATATGGTATAATAACATCAATGCATGCTCAAAGTAGGGAAATTATCCTAATTTTTCAATAATTCAACATTCTTGAGAAATTCCCAAAATCTAACCCCGGGCCCGCACGCTCGGATTCCAATAATTCCCTAAGAGAACACTCACCCAAAGCCTAAATATCATTAACATACGTTTCTTACTTGATTTCATAGCAAATTCACAGGAAAATTCTCAAATTATCACAAGCTCTAGGTTACTACCCAATTCTTGATTTTTCACTAATTTATGTAGTTAATTAAGCTAGAAATCCATGCGTGAAGCTAATATTAGAGTAGATTTTACCTACCTTAAATGACCAGGTTGATATCCCCTCAACAATGGTGGAAATCGCCCCAAGGAAGAAGAAGAAAATGAGAAAATGTGTTTAAAACCCGTGTATAAAAACACATTGTCTGGACAGGGTTTTCACACCTGCGGCTCGAGGATCGCACCTGCGGTCTCGCACCTGCGAGCAAAAGCCCGCACCTGCAAAAATGGACTGGGGAGCATGGGCCCGCACCTGCGGAGTGGAAACTGCACCTGCGGCTCTGCTCCTGCGGAACTTTGTCCGCACCTGCGAGAATTGACTAGACCACTGGGGGTCGCACCTGCGATGCTGGGGACCGCAGGAGTGGTCCCGCACCTGCGACTGGGCAACCGCACCTGCGGTCACACCAGAATAGGTGCACCAGCAGCTATTTTAGCTGGTTGTTAGCCCCGTTAGGTGCCCGGGAGGTACCTGGGCCCACCTGAGCCCTAGCCCAAATACACCAACGAGTCCCAAATCATAATACGGACTCGCTCGAGCCTTCGGAACACCCAAAACAACGCTAGTACTCAATATAACACCTCCAAACCCCAAGAACCAAACTTAGGAACATTAAGTTTTCTAGACTTCGCTAACAACGCGTCGAACAGACCTATACAACTCGGAATGACACCAAATTTTGCAGGCAAGTCATAATCAACATAGCGAAACTATTCCCGGTGTAGGAATTCCGTTCGGACCTCTATAATACAAAAACACGTCCCAAACCAAAATAGGAACTTAAGGAACTTCGTATTTCAATATTGGGCGCCGAAATGCCCCCAGGTCATCAGAAACCCATTCCGGACATACGCCCAGGTTAAAAATCATCACACGAAGCTACCGGAACCGACGAAACTCGATCCTGAGGTCGTTTACCCAAAATGTTGACCGAAGTGAAACTTGGCCTTAAAGGCCAACCTTAAGGAACCAATTGTTCCTATTGCACTCTAAACACCTCCGAATCCCGGACCACCAGTGCCTGCAAGTCATAGATCATAAAATGCCGCTATGGGAAAGTTTCATTTAGGGGAATGGGGTCCGATAACGCAAAACGATCGGTCGGGTCGTTACATTCTCCAGCTCCTAAACAAACGTTCGTCCTCGAACGGGTCTAGAATCATATCTGAAGTGCTGAATAAGTGTGGATATCTACTCCGCATGTCCTCCTTGGACTCCCAGGTCGCCTCATCAACTGGTTGGCCCTTCTACTGGACCTTTACGGCAAAAACTATCTTGGACTTCAACTGGCGGTCCTGCCTATCAATAATAGCAATTGGCTCCTCCTCGTAGCCCAACCTCTCATCCAACTGAATAGTGCTGAAATCAAACACATGAGAGAAGTCAGCATGGTACCTCCGAAGCATGGATACATGAAAACCTGGGTGAACTCCTGATAAACTGGGAGGCAAGGCCTGCTCATAAGCAACCTCCCCAACTCGCCTCAACGAATGGACCTATAAACCTCGGGCTCATCTTGCCCTTCTTCCCAAACCTCATAATACCCTTCATAGGCGAGACTTTCAACAGGACCCTATCTCCCTTCATAAATGATACATCACGTGCCCTCTGATCCGCGTAACTCTTCTGTCTGGACTATGCTGTACGGAGCCTCTCTTGAATCAACTTCACTTTCTTCAAGGCATCCCTCACCAGGTCGGTGCCATATAACTTAGCCTCTCCAGGATCAAACCACCCGATAGGAGAACGATATCGCCGACCATACAAAGCCTCAAATAATGCCATCTCAATACTGGACTGATAACTATTATTGTAAGCAAAATCGACCAAAGGCAAGAACTGGTCCCACTGATCTCCGAAGTCAATCACACATGCCCTGAGCGTGTCCTCCAATATCTGAACGGTACGCTCTGACTGACCATCAGTCTGAGGGTGAAATGTTGTGCTGAGGTCTTTCTGGGTGCCCATCTCACTATGCAATTCTCTCTAGAAGTGCGAGGAGTACTGAGGACCTCGATCTGATATAATGGACACTGGCACACCATGCAAACGTACTATCTCCCGAATGTAGATCTAGGCCAACCTCTCAGATGTATAAGTAGTAGCCACTGGAATGAAATGCGCCGGTTTGGTCAATCTATCCACAATGACCCAAACTGCGTCAACCTTCCGCAAAGTCCGAGGCAACCCAACCACAAAGTCCATAGTAATGCGCTCCC
Source organism: Nicotiana knightiana (assembly GCA_005239525.1). Lineage (NCBI taxonomy): Eukaryota > Viridiplantae > Streptophyta > Magnoliopsida > Solanales > Solanaceae > Nicotiana > Nicotiana knightiana. The sequence goes on along the minus strand of ML400685.1, from coordinate 5,423 downwards.
ATTTCCACTCAGGAATGGGCATCTGCTAAAGTAGGCCTCATGGCCTCTGGTGCTCATACTTAACCTGCTGGCAATTAAGGCACCTAGTCACATACTCCACAATGTCCTTCTTCATTCGCCTCCACCAGTAATGCTGCTTCAAATCACGATACATCTTCGTAGCACCAGGGTAAACAGAATACCAAGAACTGTGTGCCTCCTCTACAATCCTCTCCCTCAGGACATCAACATTACAAACACATAAGCGGCCCTAAAGTCTCAGAACACCATCCTCGCCAATAGTAACCTCCTTGGCCCTACCCTGAACCACTGTCTCCCGAAGCTCTTCTAAGCATGGATCATAGAACTGTCGGGCCTTAATCTCTCTCAATAACGAAGACTGAGCAACCACATGTGCTAAAACTCGGCGAGGCTCTGAAAGGTCTAACCTCACAAGGCGATTGGCCAAGGACTGAATGTACAAGGCTAGAGGTCTCTCCTCTGCTGCAATGTAAGCCAAGCTACCCATACTCTCAGCCTTCCTGCTCAAAGCATCTGCCACCACATTTGCCTTGCTCGGATGATAAATAATGGTGATATCATAATCCTTCAACAACTCAAGCCATCTGCGCTACCTCAAATTAAGATCCTTCTTCTTGAACAAGTGCTGCAAGCTACGGTGGTCTGTATAAACCTCACAGGACACTCCATATAAATAGTGCCTCCAAATCTTAAGAGCATGAACAATCGCTGCCAACTCCAAATCGTGCACAGGGTAATTCTTCTCATGAACCTTCAGCTGGCGTGAAGCATAAGCAATAACTCTCCCCTCCTGCAACAATACACACCCCAAGCCAACGCGTGAAGCGTCGAAATATATCGCGTACATCCCAAAACCGGAAGGCAATACTAGAACTGGCGTTGAGGTCAATGCTGTCTTGAGCTTCTGAAATCTCTCCTCACACTCGTCAGACCATCGAAACAGGGCATTCTTCTGAGTCAATCTAATCAATGGAGCTGCAATAGAAGAGAAACCCTCCACAAATCGGCGATAATAGCCTGCTAGGCCCAAAAAGCTCCTGATCTCTGTAGCTGAAGTAGAACACGACCAACTCTAAAATGCCTCGATCTTCTGAGGATCAACCTTGATACCCTCTCCGGATACCAAATTCCCCAAAAATTCCATGGAATCCAACCAAAACACACACTTGGAGAACTTATCATATAGCTTATGTTCTCGCAAGGTCTGAGCACAACCCTCAAATGTTGCTCGTGCTCTTCCAGGATACGTGAGTAAATCAAAATGTCATCAATGAAGACAATGATGAAGGGATCATTATACGGCCTGAACACCTTATTCATCAAGTCCATGAATGTTGTTGGGGCATTAGTTAGGCCAAAGGACATCACTAGGAACTCATAATGGCCATATCTCATACGAAAGGCAGTCTTTGGAACATCTGAAGCCCGAATCCTCAACTGATGATACCCCGATCTCAAATCAATCTTAGAAAACACACGAGAACCCTGCAACTGGTCAAAAAAATCATCGATGTGCGTCAAGGGATACTTGTTCTTGATGGTAACCTTGTTCAACTGGCGATAATCAATACACATCCGCATAGATCCATCCTTCTTCTTCACCAATAAAATTGGAGCACCCCATGGCGATACACTCGGTCTGATGAACCCCTTAGCTAACAACTCCTCAAGCTGCTCCTTCAACTCCTTCAACTCTTTCGGAGCCATACGATACGGAGGAATGGATATAGGTTGGGTGTTTGGAGCTAAATCAATGCAGAAATCAATATCACTGTCCGGAGGCATGCCCGGAAGATTCGAAGGAAATACATCAGCAAACTCTCGAACAACTGGCACGAAATCACTCATCGGAGACTCGGCGGTGGTGTCCCGCACATAAGCAAAATAGGCTAGACAACCCTTCTCGACCATATGTCGAGCCTTCAAGAATGAAATAGCCCGGCTGGCTGCGCTAGCTAACCCCTCCACTCCAGCTAGGTGACTCAGGCATGGCTAAAGTAACTGTCTTGGCAGGAAATCAAGCACGACATGATAAGGAGATAGCCAATCCATGCCTAGAATAACCTCAAAATCAACCATGTCGAGTAATAAAAGGTCAGCTCTGGTCTCGAACCCACAGAAGGTGATCACACAAGACCGATACACCCGGTCTACTACCACAGAGTCGCCCACAGGAGTGGACACATATATAGGATATCCCAAAGACTCTCGAGAGACATCCAAAAAAGGAGCAAATAGGGTTGAAACATATGAATAAGTGGATCCTGGATCAAACAATACTGAAGCCTCTCTACCACATACATAGATAATACCTGTGATCACGGTGTCTGAGGCCACTGCATCTGATCTGGCCGGAATAGATTAAAACCTGGATGGAGAACCTGAAGAATGAGCCCCACCGGAGTGAACATGAGTTGCTTGACCTCCCCTTGACTGACCTCCACCTCTAGGACGACCTTTCCGTCATGTCCTCCACCTATAGGTGGCCGGACTCCTGGTGCCGGACCCATCGACTGATAGCTCTGATGCACGGCCTTTCCCCCATACTGGGGACACTGCCTCCTCATATGGCCTGGCTCTCCACACTCATAACAATGCGCAGGTGGCACAGTCTGCTGCCCCGAGGAAGATCCCTGAAGGGCCGGAGGGCGATGAGAGCCCTCAGGCATAGCACTGAAATAAGGATCGGAGGGTCTCCGATGACTGGAATAACCACCGTGTGAACTCTGAATGGCTGGATGACGGTAGGAACGCTCTGGCATGGCGGTGAAATGTGGCCTCGCTGGAACACCTCGAGGAGGTGGTGGAGGTGCTGAATATAAAGGCCTGCTGGGCTGACCACTGCTATGCTGACCCCTGCCCCTAGCTGGGGTGCCTCTGAAATCCCCTGAGAACCTAGCCCTCTTGTCTTGTTGACCCTGCTCCCTTCTCCTCGACCGATAACCCTCAATCCTACGAGCAATTCTCCACTACGAGCTAATAAGGGTTACCCATCACCACCTCTCGAGCCATGGTGGATCTAATACCTGGATGCAACCCTGCTACAAACCTCCGAACTCTATCAGCATTGGTGGGCAATACCATAAGAGCATGGTGTGACAACTCTGAAAATCTGGCCTCATAATCTGTCACGGACATCTGCCCCTGCTCTAACCGCTCAAACTGACCCCGCAGCTCTTCCCTCTAACAGGGTGGAATATATTTGTCCAAGAACATTTGTGTGAACTGCTCCCAGGTGATAGTAGGAGAATCGGCTGGTCTGCTGAGAATATAATACTGCCACCACCTGCGAGCTCTGCCCTCTAATTGGAATGCAGTGAAGTCCACTCCTTGGGACGCTAGGATCCCCATGTTGTGCAGTCTATCCCTGCACCTATCAATGAAGTCCTGGGCATCCTCACCTCGCTCACCCCCGAAGACTGGGGGTGCAAGCGAGTCAATCTGTCTAACATGTTATGTTGGTCGCCATCCGCAGCTGGTCTGGGCTCCGGTGTTGCCGCTACGGGCTGGGTACCACCTACGGGCCGTGTACCCGGGGTGTGATGTAATGTTTTTGTCGGTCCTGCGGCTTGGGCAGTAGGGGTCTGGGCTCCCCATCCCTCCTGTGAAGTGGCAGGATCTGCTAGAAATAAACCAGCCTGGGACATGGTGTCCATAAATCTCATCATAAGCCCATGACTGCCTGGAAGCCTGGCACCGTCGTAAAGTCTACGGGTGCAGGATCTACTGGAGGCACCTCATCCTGCTTCTCTAATATAGGGTCCTCTGGTGGCGGGACCGGTATAGCTCTAGGATGCCCTCGTCCCCTACCACGGACTGGTGCGCTCCCCCGGCCTCGGACAGCGGGGGTAGTGGCCCTTCCCGGGTCCGGAACATCAGATGCATGCATCCTCACCATCTGTGAGAGAATAGAAGAATGATTTTAGTAAATCATAGGCTGCACGATAAAATAAGAACAAATAGATGTTTTCTAACACCCTGTAGCCTCCTGAATATAAGTACAGACGTCTCTATATCGATCCGCAAGACTCTACTGGGTTCGCCCGTGACTCGTGAGACTTACGTGAACCTAGTGCTCTGATACTATGTTGTCACGACCCAAAATTCCACACGGGTCATGATGGCGCCCAACACCGGAGTCAGGCAAGCCAACAGTTGTTTACTAGTGAGATTTCCCTATTAACATACCCATCCCACATATTTCCCAAAGTTTTAAACTTAACTCATTTAAATAAAAGAGGAAACATTTACCAATTTAAATACATACATCCAAAATGATCGTGATCTAATATATATATAGTCCCAAAATAAGAATCTACCAAGTGCGTGCCAGGAGCTAGTGTCACAAGTCAATAGGCGGACTAGTAGAATATACAAAAGATGATACAAGATGTACTGTTGTCTGAAAAGATGTAGATAGAAATAAGCAAAAGACAACTCCATAGCACAGTTGAGAATCGCCAAGGGAGGCAGCTCACCGTGGATTCAGGTCCAGAATATATGTCAAGCTCCGGCCGGATAACCAAAAACACTAGCCCCAGAACCTGTACAATTAACTACAGAAGTGCAGCATGAGTACATAAATATATATGTACCCAGTGAGTATTGTTGGTTGATTTCCCAATGCACACGCAAGCCTTCTCCCGAAGCAATCCTCACCTATTCTCAATAGATTAACGCCTATATTCCTATGGAATTAGTCTATTAGAACGCACTAAGATTACGATGTTAAATTAAGCACGGTGACTAGGTATATTCCTATCCTAACCACAAATCCGCTCCCCTGAAGGGTTAAGATCGCGCTCTCTTCAATTCTTCTCTAATCTATATACGGCTTTCCCAAGCATAACATAGATAGTATATAGAACCTAATCGATGGCCAGACAATTAAGCAATTAAACACAGAATTGAAGAAACAACCATATATTGATTAAACTATATTCAAAGTTAAATTAATGTTGAATGACAATATTCATGGCTAAACCACAACCCCAGAACAATGGGTGTTTAGCCACTCATGCTATGATCAAACAATTGCATAAGTGTGCATGAATTGAAAATACTCGAATAAAACTGAAGAAAACTGATAATCCTTGCTCCTTCAATGATCTTGTGTGTGTATTTTGCTCCCAAATTCGTCTCCCCCCTTCATGATGTGTTCTTGGGTCTATTTATATGGTTGGGATAAACCCTAACCGTGTAAGAGACTCCTATCCCCACTTGGAAACACTTAAAAACCTTTAAAACTCGGACTTTACCGAAATAGGCACCCTGGCGTTAGTTTCAAACAACTGAGCTTGGGCGTCACAAATTAGGCTATTTGTTTTTCTCTGGCATCACATGTCATAACCTAATATGCCGGCACCAAACATGTCATAGGGTATTTCTAAAAGTAACTCAGT
>ML400684.1:592-113925 GCA_005239525.1 Nicotiana knightiana | reverse complement strand
CCTTATAACTTGATGTACCTGTATTAAGTTAATGACTAGTCCAGCAGCCTGTGTAAATGAATTTTCTTAGCATTATTCTTCTTCCCCAAGTTTGTATATATTCCTATTCCAGCTACAAAAAAATTCAAATTCATATATAATGCAACTTGAAAACCTTAAATTTTCTTCTTTTCCAATTTCCAAATAGCATAAATAAAAAATAAAAATTGAAAAAGCTTGCACATTCATGATTTTGCAAATAAATCAACAAGAAAAGTCAATTTATACATAGATTGAACATATAAAATTTTAATTTTAAATTTAACTGCACATGTTCATTACATGTATAATGATGTTTAACTTTGTAGAAACTTGTATATACAATCTCTAATAATGTATATCAAAAAAATAAGACAAAGAAGAAAAACAACAAGAAAGTGTCAAACATCCATGGATGCCTATTATACACGTACAATGTATATACACACTTATACATTAAAAATATATCTAATTTATACAATATTGTACGCATATATACACACTTATACATGTTTATAAAATATTGTATAGGTGTGTATAAACAGTACCTATACAAATTTACACTAGAAAACACCTTCTGTCCATCACCACATTATGTATAACTACTTGTACAACCAATTTATACAACATTGTATGCATATATACACACTTATACATGTTTATACAATATTGTATAAGTGTGTGTAAACACTACCTATACAAATTTACACTACAAAACACCTTCTGTCCGTCACCACATTATAGTTTTCGGTGGTTGCTGGTGTTGAATTTTTCCGGCGAGGTTTTGGCATTCAAATCTGGGCTTCACCAGTAGCAAAAGGATGAAACAAAAACTAAGAGAAATAAGAAAACATGAGACAAGGTCGCCGAGAAAACATGAGATGAGGTCGCCGGAGATGCTTTTTTAGGCAAGATCTGATAGTTTTAGGCCAAATCTGATAGTTTTTGGACTGATATGCCAAATTTTATTGTGGTTCCTTAACCTCATTATTTCAATTAACTCAAAAATCGAAATCTAATTGACATAGAATGCGAGGATTATCACGAGTGTGTACAAAAAAATTATGCAATTTTTAGGGAGGACGAAGAGAGAGGCAAGCGAAGAAAGAGGCGAGCGAACAGAGAGGACGGAGAGAGAGGCAAGTGAAGAGAGACTGAGTATGTTGGGAAAGAAGAGGAGAAAAGAAAAAAAACCCTAGAAGTACATCTTTAATAATGGGCTAAAGACTGAAAAGTTTCTTTCAAATCATATACAATCTGGGCCAAACCGGATAAAGACTTCAAACCTAGGCCATTTTTAGTTCGGCTTCTGTGCCAAGTGAGTAAATATGTAATTCGTTCCCCTTATGATTGCAAAATGTCTCGTTTTGAATTGTTGAAGATGCTGTGAAATCTCCCGTTTTGGATGGAATATTGAAGCAACTATGTTTCTAAGATGATAAGCAATTTTGTTTGAATTCTTATTAAAGATTCACTTCCTACCAAACATATGCACTTCCCGTTTCCATTTAATGATTGAAGGGGGGTTATTTCTTTGTCAAATTGAGTGGGCCCCACTTTTAGGTATGACTTAACCTAACTTAGTCTTCTAAATGCCACTTTATCTACTATATTAAGAGTCATTAATTGAAGAAAGGGGGCTTCCACATTAATCATCCTTATACTTATCCAAATTATGCTTAATCAATTAGTTAATCTCTCACTAAAAATTAATAATTACTCAATTACCCACATAATTAAGTATTATCTCAAATTACTTTAAAATACTACTCACTTTTAATACACTTTACGTATCCTACTATCGTGGTCATGGGGTGTTGTATAGCACTAGTCCATAAATACTGGGTATTATGGCTCGAACCGTGTTTTATCATAAATCAACAACCTTCAACGAAACTTATTTTCTTTGATTCGTTTACCCTTTATCCTTCATGGCACTTATAACCTCAAAGATAGTCTTGTCCTCATCCGAAATTACTACTATTTAAAATAATAAATCGTGGTATCATATAAAATCAATACATACACTATTATTTCATTAAAATATCCATGTAAAAATACATATATTTTCTCATCTTTTAATTTTCCTAATCTCATATGAAGAGTAAAAAAATTTTGTATGCTTAATTCCTAAAATGGTAAAAAGATAACCTCCTTTTCTTGTAAAAAAAATAATTTCTATCTTTACCATAAAGAAAATCTCATAAACTTTTCTCACAGGTGTATAATTTATCATATTCAAAAATAGTAATAACGGTAACCTTCCAAAATTATACTTATAAAACTTTTACTAAAATACTTCACTTAAAAGAGAATACCACACTAACATAATATCTAACGGTGTCAAGGTTGTAAACTTACAGGGTCTCATAATAATAATGTCTTAAACCTTCTATAACCTCCTAATAAACATAATCCCTTAGAACTCATGTGGATTTACTACGGCTCACCCTAATGCTAAGGTACGGTATGTAACATCCTTCCCCTCTTTAGAAACATTTGTCCTCGAATGTTAATTATTTGATATTTTCAAAACTTTCGCTAGGGTATCCTTTGTGTACTAAACTAAAACCCAACATCTATTTGTGCTTTGGACTATTCACAACCTTTTGTAGTTAAGTATCTCATATCTTCTTCACCTTTACCTTACTTACCTTTCAATCTTGCATTATATCTACTGTTTTTTTCATAACTTCCCTTTCACATAAGTAGAAATTACATCTACGCCTTAAAGCTCTATTGTGATAGCACCTCTAGTGAATACAAAATTCGGTGGAAACTTTATACTAACTTATTACGACTTAGATCTATGGCACGATCTAGAAACAAAAGAAAGGGTGACATTTCCTCACTGCCCTATAGCCTTTCAATTATAAATGTGGCGCGCAACACACTCATAAGTGAGACTCTACTAGGCACGGGTTTGTAGACTCCCTATGGCCTCTCCATTATAAGTGGGCAACATTGAATCACTTAACCATTTTTCTTAAAACATGAATACATATGGGCCGTCAAAGCCTCTGACATACTGTACAAAATGAACCTCTGTCTTCAAAGCCTCTAAGATTATTTGACATCACATGGGATATGGTATCGGCCTACCCATAAGTCTGTAGAAAAACTCTAACACGATGACTTATAGACTCGGTTGAACTGCAAATGAGGTGGAGTCTTATCTATCCTTTGCCGAATGCTAACCTCGTCTACCATGAGGGCTCGACAAACATGATTATCTATACCTGCAGCTATGAATGTCGCGTCCCCAAAAAAAGGATGTCAATACGAATAATGTACTGAGTATCTAAGGTGGAACTGAAACATAACAGTAAGTCAACATTACTTTAAAGACATATAAGAATCAACCTGAATCTCTGAAGTGACATCATATGTGCATACCTATTATACTTACATATATAGTTCTTCTCTTTTAGACTATATCTATTATCCATATCGTATGATGCATGACTTCCCAACTGATCAGTGGTAACTGCCTGACTGGCTGTAGCACGGTGGTAAATGTATGATTATCCGATCGGCAGTAGCTTGGTAGTAAATACCTGACTGCCCGACTGGTCGTAGCTCGATGGTAAGTGAATATGCATGACTACCCAACCGGTGGTAAATAATGATACATAACTGCCCCACCGGTGGTAACTGCCCGACCGACCGTAGCACGGTGGTAAATGCATGAAGATGCATGTATTACTATATTATAAACATTAACATCTCTATCATATACCTCAATAGGGAATTAGGAACATACTTAGACATGCTCGAATATCATTTTACGGGAATGAATAATATAGACATCCTTAACTGCTAAGAGTAGAAACACTTATGAAATAGCATTACGTTTACGTATCGTTACTTGGATCATGCCAAAATGAAGTAAGGGCTTAGAATTAATATACCTGATTCGATTCTCTTGAAAATCCCTCTAACACACATCTTTTGTGAAGAACACATAATGGTGGATCGTAGTAGGGGAAAATCCGTAAGATATTCTTGAGAAAGATTGCATCGTACTCCCTTATAATTGCAAAATGTCTCGTTTTGAATTGTTGAAGATGTTGTGAAATATCCCATTTTGAATGGAATATTGAAGCAACTACGTTGGTAAGATGATAAGCAATTTTGGTTGAATTCTTATTAAAGATTCGCTGCCTACCAAACATATGCACGTCCCGTTTCCATTTAATGATTGAAGGGAGGTTATTTCTTTGTCAAATTAAGTAGGCCCCACTTTTAGGTATGACTTAGCCTAACTTAGTCTTCTAAATGGCACCTTATCAACTATATTAAGAGTCACCAATTGAAGAAAGGGTGGCTGCCACTTTAATCATCCTTATACTTATCCAAATTATGCTTAATTAATTAGGTAATCTCCCACTAAAAATTAATAATTACTCAATTACTCACATAATTAAGAATTATGTCAAATTACTTTAAAATACTACTCACTTTTAATACACTTTACGTATCCTACTATCGTGGTCATGGGGTGCCTTGTATAGCACTAGTCTATAAATACCGGTATTATGGCTCGAACCGTATTTTATCCTAAATTAACAACCGTCAACGAAACTTATTTTCTTTGATTCGTTTACTCTTTATCCTTTATGGCACTTATAACCTCAAAGATAGTCTTGTCTTCATCCTAAGGTACTACTATTACAATATTAAAATAATAAATCGTGGTACCATATAAAATTAATACATACACTATTATTTCGTTAAAATATCTATGTAAAAATACATATATTTTCTCAACTTTTAATTTTCCTAATCTCATATAAAGAGTACAAATTTTTGTATGCTTAATGCTTAAAATGGTAAAAAGATAACCTCCTTTTCTTGTGAAAAAAATAATTTATATCTTTACCATAAAAAAAATCTCATAAACTTTCTCATATTAGGTGTATAATTTATAATATCCGAAAATAATAATAATGGTAACTATCAATAATTATACTTATAAAACTTTTACTAAAATACTTCACTTAAAAGAAAATACCACACTACCATAATATCTAACGGTATCAAGGTTGTAAACTTACAGGGTCTCATAATAATAATGTCTTAAAATTTCTATAACCTCCTAATAAACATAATCCCTTCGATCTCATGTGGATTAACTACGACACATCCTAATGCTAAGGTACAGGATGTAACATAAGCGGCTTAATTCAACATGAATAAATAAAAATAACAGATGAATCAGTTAAAGACGAAATAAACGATCAAACCAATTGCAATGTCATGGCCAAGTCTGATCTCAGATTGAACAGTGGAACTCGTCCTCGGTTGGACCCTCGGTTCAAGCCCGGCCGTGAATGAAGAAACGAACAAGTGAATAATGCCTTGTACAATAGCTAGAAGATAAAAATAAACTTTTATTGCTTTGAATTGCATGTTACAATGTATGAGAGTAAAGAAGAGTTTCCCCTTTATATGGTAGGAGAATTTCGGTCTTAGTACATGCCTAAAAAAGGTGAAAATCTTTTTTTCCCCGGTGACTGTTGATCCATAATTGATACTGAATGGGATTCGCAGCATAATATCCGGTTGAGAGCGAATATTCCGGCCCTCTATCCGTTATGCATAACCGTTTACCGCGTTTTCCGAGTTCCAGAAGCTATACTTGGTCCATGGTACATCGCTTTGTCGTCTCTGATCATAGATATGTCGTTCATCCTCTCGGGGTTTCGCTACGAGGGATTTCTGACCTCAACTAGAATCATGTCGATCCGCGCTTCCCCTTCATTCTTTCATCGGGGGTTTTGAAAAAACTTTACCCCCGATTTTACCCGTAAACAAGAGTAACTTGTCTTATTTTTAAGATCATAAATTTTACATTTAAAATACGCTTACAATTGTAGATATTCATTGGGTACTACATAAATTATATGGATAAATCACTGGAAGTTCCAAAGTGTGATATTTGCCACGTCGGAGTAAGTTTTGCTTGTATTAGAGGAATAGCTCTTGAAATTCTGATAGTTTCTTTATCTCATGTTATATTTTCATGGCTTCATCATGTATATATGTGTGGGAATGGTGTGCACTTAGTATTTTATAGAGGAAAGGGAATAAATTTTTCGTTTCATAAATACTAAATTAATTCCAATAATTAGAGAAAAGAGCTATACACCAAACCAGAAAGTTTAGTACGGTATTAAAAAAAAAAATATTTCAAGATAGGCTAAATAATTTAAACAAATATCTTGCATGCTTCATCGAATTTTAAGAAAGGAAGAATCTGAATTCACTTCGTGGTTAGGAAAGATTTTGAAGCAGATTAAACTATAAAATAATTTTTATTGAATTCAAGTAAAGAAAATTAACAAAACTAGAAAAATGATAGAAAAATGACAAAATAAGAGGATAACAAAGTAACTATCTTATTTTAGTTTTACTTTACTTTACTTTACTTTTACTTTTCTATGTCTTAGAAGAGTGAGACTTTCGACGTGTATGCTTTAAATCTTTTCAAACAAGCTTGAGGGCAATTCAGTCATTTATCATCAGCTCTATTCGTGTCCTTTTGTGCGCTCCGCAGATACTACGTGTAGATTTTAAGCTACTCCAAGATGTATGCTTTTCTTCTCTTCTAATATATCAAAAAACAATGGAGTTACAAAGTTTACTCAGATTTTCTACTTTCTCTCTCAAATCTCTTGAACTTGCATGTAAATTTCTTACGCTTTAATATCAATTTTGTTGTTTTCTATGTGTTGTTTCTTCTTTTTTTGTTCCAATATGTTTCAAACCACACACCACTAAACAATATAGGTTTACCTCAAATTCATGAAAATAAACTGAATTAAAGACAATTTTGTATATAAGCAAGAAGATTCGGAAATTTTTGAGTTAGGGTTTTGATGGATGAAATTGGGGAAACATTTTTTTTTGCGGAGATGAATTGAAATCAAGAGCTCAGCTTTGAGTATTCAATCTCTTTCAAAATGTGTATTGTGTATACAGCTAAAATCAGAGAGCCCAATTTTACGGTCATTTCGACGCTTAGAAGGCTCGAATGCCCGAGTTTTTGTATCGGGGGAAAAAACATTACCCCCGATTTTACCCGTAAACAAGAGTAACTTGTCTTATTTTTAAGATCATAAATTTACATTTAAAAGACGCTTACAATTGTAGATATTCATTGGTTAATACATAAATTATATGGATAAATCACTGGAAGTTCCAAAGTGTGATATCTGCCACGTTGGAGTAAGTTTTGCTTGTATTAGAGGAATAGCTCTTGAAATTCTGATAGTTTCTTTATCTCATGTTATATTTTCATGGCTTCGTCATGTATATATGTGTGGTAATGGTGTGCACTTAGTATTTTATAGAGGAAAGGGAATAAATTTTTCGTTTCATAAATACTAAATTAATTCCAATAATTAGAGAAAAGAGCTATACACCAAACCAGAAAGTTTAGTACGGTATTAAACAAAAAAAAATATTTCAAGATAGGCTAAATAATTTAAACAAATATCTTGCATGCTTCATCGAATTGTAAGAAAGGAAGAATCTGAATTCACTTCGTGGTTAGGAAAGTTTTTGAAGCAGATTAAACTATAAAATATTTTTTATTGAATTCAAGTAAAGAAAATTAACAAAACTAGAAAAATGATAGAAAAATAACAAAAGAAGAGGATAACAAAATAACTATATTATTTTACTTTTACTTTACTTTACTTTACTTTTACTTTTCTATGTCTTAGAAGAGTGAGACTTTCGACGTGTATGCTTTAAATCTTTTCAAAGAAGCTTGAGGACAATTCATTCATTTATCATCAGCTCTATTCGTGTCCTTTTGTGCGCTCCGCAGATACTACGTGTAGCTTTTAAGATACTCCAAGATGTATGCTTTTCTTCTCTTCTAATATATCAAAAAACAATGGAATTACAATGTTTACTCAAATTTTCTACTTTCTTTCTCAAATCTCTTGAACTTGCATGTAAATTTCTTACTCTTTAATATCAATTTTGTTGTTTTCTATGTGTTGTTTCTCCTTTTTTTGTTCCAATTTGTTTCAACCCACACACCACTAAACAATATAGGTTTACCTCAAATTCATGAAAATAAACTGAATTAAAGACAATTTTGTCTATATGCAAGAAGATCCGGAAATTTTTGAGTTAGGGTTTTGATGGATGAAATTGGGGAAACATTTTTTTTTGCGGAGATGAATTGAAATCAAGAGCTCAGCTTTGAGTATTCAATCTCTTTCAAAACGTGTATTGTGTATACAGCTAAATGAAACCTCCCATAGCGACTTACTATGATTTATGACTTGCGGGGACTGATGGTCCGAGATTCGGACGTGTTTAGAGTGCTATAGGAACATTTGGTTCCTTAAGGTTGGCCTTTAAGGCCAAGTTTGACTTCGGTCAACATTTTTAGGAAACGACCTCGGAATCGAGTTTCGACGATTCCGGTAGCTTTGTATGAGGATTCCGGACCTGGGCGTATGTTCGGAATGGGTTTCTGATGAACCAGGAGCGTTTCGGCGCCCAATATTGAATTAAGAGTTCCTTAAGTTCCTATTATCGTTTGGGATGTGTTTTTACGATATCGAGGTCCGAACGGGATTTCGAGACCGGAAATACCGTTATGTCATTTATGACTTGACTGCAAAATTTGGTGTCATTCCGAGTAGTATAGGTCATTTCGGCGCGTTGTTAGCGATGTCTAGAAAACTTAAAGTTCCTAAGTTTGGTTCAAGGGGTTTTGAGGTGTGATTATGAGTTTTGGCATTGTTTTGGGTGTTTCGAAGGCTCGAGCGAGTCCGTATTATGATTTGGGACTCATTGGTATATTTGGACGGGGGCTCGGGTGGGCCCAGGTGCCTCCCGGACACCACACAAGGCCAAAAACAAGTTGAATTAGCTGCTGGTGCACCTGTTCTAGTGTGACCGCAGGTGCGGTTGCCCAGTCGAAGGTGCGGGACCACTCTTGCGGTCCCAGCCTCGCAAGTGCGACCCCCAGTGGTCAGGCAAATTCTCACAGGTGCGGACAAAATTCCGCAGGTGCGGTCTCCACTCCGTAGGTGCGGGCCCAGGCTTCCTACTCCATTTCCGCAGGTGCGAGACCGCAAGTGCGGTCCTCGAGCCGCAGATGCGAAAACGCTATTCAGACAGTGTATTTTCATACACGGGAATTAACTCATTTTCCTTATCTTCTTCTTATTCCTTGGGGCGATTTCCACCCTTTTAGAGGTGAAAACGACCTAGTTATTGAAGGGAAGTAAATTCCACTCTAATATTAGCTTCATGCATGAAATACTAGCTTAATTAACTACCTAAATTAGTGGAAATTCAAGAATGAGGTAGTAACCTAGGGCTTTCGATAATTTAAGATTTATCCGTGAATTAGCTACGAAATCAAGTAGAAATCGTATATTAATGATCCTTAGGCTATTGGTGAGTGTTTCTTTCGAGAATTTATGGAATCCGAGCATGTGGGCCCGGGGTTGAATTTTAGAATTTCTTCAAGAATGGAAAATTTACTAAATGAGTAGGAGAATTTCCATATTTTGAGCATAAATTAATGGATTTGTATAACATTTGGTTAGTTTCGAGTACTCGTCTGTAGAGTTCAGAGTTTCGGGCGTGTTCCTTGTCCAGGAAGTAGGTTCGACGCGAGGTGAGTCTCCTTTCTAACCGTGTAAGGGGGAATTGTCCCCATAGGTGATTTTAAATAATTGTATGTCCTTAATTGCGGGGGCTACGCACACACGAAGTGACGAGAGTCCGTGCATAACTATTACTATGTTATGTTGGGTAGTTCTAGGACTCACGAGCATGCTTATATGCGCCTTACATGTATTCCTAAATGTATCTTGAATTTCGTATTATCCTTGATTTGGCATGATAATATTAGTATGTTTTGGTCCATGATATATTGCTTAGGTTCTTGCCTTAAAGAATAATCTATGATAATCCCCAAAAAAAAAAATTGATAATTTTATGTATGTATGCGGCACCGCGTCACATGTATGATTAGTGAGCAGAATAGCCCTACTATTATGTCAACCACGTCGCATGTTCGATTCGCGAGCGGGGTAATAGATGCATCTATGGTTCGACCCGTTCAACCCTCGACAGTGCACATTTATTTTTCGCGACGTTTCGGCCGTACGTGTCTGACCTATTATGTGTTGTATGATTTACTGGGAATTTAGTACATTATGTGCTAGTAGATTTTGACATGCAGAGGTAAATACAACTATACTTGATGATTTATCTCCTTGTGATTTCTACGACTGTTATGCCTGCCTAGTTCATATTAAATCATGTTATTTAGAAATGTTGACCCTAGTAAGTAACACGTCTACCCCTCGTCCCTACCTCTTCGAGGTTAGGCGGGATACTCAGTGGGTATATATTTGTTTATGTACTCATGTTGCACTTCTGTACTTAATTGTACAGGTTCTGAGGCTGGTGCATCTGGTTATCAGACCGGATCTCGATTCTGATCTCAGTTGGACCCGACTTCATGGTGAGCTACTTCTCCTGACGATCCTCGGCGGCACCTTGGATTTTTCTTTTGCTTATATTCCCGTCTATTCCTTTCAGACAGTGGGATTGTATATTATGTTTTGTATATTATGTTAGTATGGCCGTAGGACTTGTGATACTAGTTCCTGGCACACACGTAGTTGTTAATTTGGTTTATATGTTGTATATATACATTTTGGTTCATTCCTCATCATGACTGTTTTGATTAAAATTGGCTAATTATCCTTGTCAAAGCATGTTATAACTTTCAAAAAAAAACTGAGTATATTTTAAAGTGTTTTAAACTAATAAGAAGGAACCTTTAGTAAAATCAGATTCGGCTTGCCTAACCCCGCTGTTGGGCGCCATCACGACCTCAATTAGTATTTTGGGTCGTGACAACATGGTATCAGAGCACTAGGTTCACATAGGTCTCACAAGTCATAATCAAACCTAGTAGAGTCTTGCTGATCGGTATGGAGACGTCTGTACTTATCTTCGGGAGGCTATAGGGTGTTAGGAAAACCTCTCCTTACTTTTATTCTATCGTGAAGCCAATGGGTTACTAAATTTCGGTCTTCTATTCTCTCATAGATGGTGAGGACACGTACATCTGATGTTCCAGATCCGGGAGGGGTCGTTACCCTCGTTGTTCGCGGACGTGGAAGAGGCCGGGGGAGGGCACCATCCCGAGGTAGGGGATGAGGGCGTACCCGAGCTATTCCAGTCGTACCACCAGAGGACCCCACTATAGAGCAGAAAGGCGAGGTGCCCCCAGCAGGTCCTGCTCCAGTAGACTTTATGACGGCGCCAGGATTCCAGGAGATCATGTGCCGTATGATGCAATTCATGGACACTATGTCCCAGGCTGGTTTATTTCCAGCAGATCCTGCCACATCTCAGGCAGGAGAGGGAGCCCAGACCCCTACTTCCCAGGCTGCAGGCCAAACAGCAGCACTTCATCATACCTCGGGTACACTACCCATGGGTGGAGCCCAGCCAGTAGCAGCAGCACCTGAGATCAGACCAGTTGCGGACGGCGATCCGCAGAAGTTACTGGATAGATGGACCCGATTTCACCCTCCTATCTTCGGGGGTGAGAAGGTCGAGGATGCCCAGGACTTTATTGATAGGTGCAGGGACATACTGCACAACATGAGGATACTGGAGTCCCATGGAGTGGACTTCACTACTTTCCAGCTTGAGGGCAGGGCCCGCAGATGGTGGCAGTCCTACATCCTGGGTAGTGTAGATACCCAATTTTTCTTCGAATTATTTTCAAACTTGTATATATACTTTCAAAATCACTCCTTACAGTAACTGGTATTTTCTCACAGCTTTTCGTATTTTTATCAAATTATTTCACTGTTTATTTAACACTTTATATTTCATAATTATTCATAAACGATATAATTTCAAATCATTCTCTTACTCAACATGTTATTTATATCCTATTTAATTCTCCTAAGATTTTATTATTTCACAAATTAGCCAATATTGGCATCATTTAGTTAATTTCAGCAGTTTTGCAATTATAGCACAAATGTGCATTTATACTATTTTAAAATCAATGAATGATCATTTATAATTTTTATATCTTAGTCAATCGCCTTAATTTCATTTATTTGGTCTCAATTAATTTTTTATCAATTATTAGCTATTTTATTAATTAATTACTTTATTTAATTGGGTACTTAACATTTAGCCCATTTTTATTTAAATTTTAGCCAACCCTTAACCCAACCCCAACTGACCCAAAACCCACTCTCTAACCTAGCCCAAAACCCACAAATAACCCGACCCAACCCCACACTTGATCTGAACCATTGATCAAATGAGATCAACGGTCCAGATCATTGTTACCATAATTAAACCTAATCACTACCCCTCTCTGACCCTCATTCTCTCAACATTCACTCTCTCTCTATCTCTCTCTGTTGCTCTCTAGTTCTCTCTAGAAGACTCCTTTGGCTTCTCTTCTCCGATGGAGTCCGGTCATCTTCTCCGACTGGTTCTCTCACCTAAAACCATGGCTCCTCATCGCCTCTTGGTTACCCACCTACTTTGCATCAGTCTAGTGATGCTCTGGGGCTCTCAGGCTAACCTGGAGCGGTCCAACTCACCCTCATGGTCCCGTGCCACTTTCCGGCCTCCCCGGCCATTTGAGTAAGTTTACAACCTGTTCCGACTTAGGCCGATGCCGTCTTTGAGGTTCTTCTTACTTCTCTGGGTTCCGTGAAACCCTAACCCTATGTCTCTCGATTTGTTCTAGATCTACTTTAGATCTATAGTATTCTGAAGTTTCTTTCTATGTTTTTTCTCTGTAAAAAACTTTCATCTTTAAACGATCTTTCAATATTTAAAACTAGAGTTTCACAAACCCTTTTCAAAATCTATTTTCCTTTACTTCTGCTTTAATGTTATTCTATGTTTTTCTTTGTTAATACGTTTTGATTCAAAGCTTCTTACGGAAAACCCCGATTTTTAGGTTTTTAGTCCGTCTTGTTTGTTATGTTTAGCCAATATGTATACTTCTTCTTGGCTCTCGATGTGCTCTATGTTTCTTACTCTAATTAATTGTTAGGGTTCCTGATACCCTTTACTGACTCTGTAATGTTTTCTTCGAACCTATGATTTTGTATGTTATGTACTGATTTTTCCGAATTGTTTCCCTTGATTGTGTGATACTTTCCTTGATTATGCATGATTCCCTGTAACTTCAATTACATTCGAGATTACCTCGACTAATTTCCAGAATTAAACCCATACTTTGTTTTGTGAATATGCTATCAGTGTGTACGTTCTTTAATTACGTGTTATGAACCTGGTCTTTATTACACACTCTATGCTTTTACTACCCCCCGTTATGGTAAGATCACTCTATTTGATTCCTTTCCCTGATTTAAATCTGGTTGGCCCGTTTGAACTTGACTCCATAATTAAAGGGAGTCCAGGCCTTTAATTGACACTGATTGGTTATTATTTCCATAATTATGTTAGACTAATTATTCCTTACCTAATTTTTTTTTACTTGTTTTCGGAATTATAAACACCCTACTCTCTTTAGCATAGCACAACCAATATATACACGAACACACACAAATAGCACTCATATTGCTCTGAACTCTCACGGGCTTTGCTGCATATTCTCTATTGTTCTTCTGGCTACTCCGTCGGCTGAAAGCCAAGACTGAACAACTTATTATTGCTCTACTTCTCTGCACCTCGCTGTTCTATTCTTACTCATAACTGGTATGTTTCTAGTTTAATTTTATAGCATCCAACTCAACATGTTTATGTTTGTATTGAAGTTTTAATTATGGTTCTGCTGTTTGTCTTGCAGCTAGTGTGTTTTTCTTACCCCTATGACCTCTCTTTCCCTTCTGTGTTCAACATGTCTACTTGTCTATGTGATTCCCCTTGCCCTTTAGTCTAGCATGTCTATTGATTTCCCTTATATGTTTCCATCATGAATCTTCCTGACTCCCAACACTATGAGCATGCACCCCATAATACTTAGTTATTATGTAATCCTAATCCTGGACCTAATATGTAACTCTGCTTGACACCCCTCAATCTAATGCTGTTAGATTCCTGGCATGAACATTTTGTGATAACTAGGTTGTGATTGTTTAAACCATATAGAACTAGCCTAAGGACTATTTGTGTGCAAGTCCGCCTCTACTCTGTGACTTATTTGTCCCCCTATCCCTGCTTGTGTTTGCTTCCTAAACCATGTATGTTCTGGGTTGTTGATTGACCTGTTTCTTTCTTCTGCAAAACCAGTTTTCATAAAACAAACTCTTGTGTTGTTCTCTGAAGCTATTTTTTTTCAAAACAGTTATTTCCAAAAGCTACTTTTCAAACTCAACTCTTTTTAAACCATATGCACATCTCACTACTCTTGGTTCTAATTTCATCCCCCTTCGTGTGAGCACTGCCTTGGGGACCATTTAAGTACCCATTAAACTCTGACACACAAGGCTGGCATTCCACACTGCACTTACTCATTCCTGGCTAGGGTACTTGGGTGTGAGCACTGCCTGGGGTCTTCTGAGATCCTTAGGAACTCTGACGCACCTGGGTTACAAAAGGTCATGGCATATAACATTGTTGGATCTGAGGAATTGGGCCTACTGTTAGGCTTCCTATAGTGTAACTTCTTAATTTCCTTATTTATGGAGTTTGTGCAAGGCTGGTCTATAATAATTAATTATAAAAAAATAGTTATGGGCTGGATAGTGAAATGGGCGGGTTTGTGCATACTTAGTATAATTATGGGTAGAAACCATGCTATAGGATTTATTTTGTATATGTGTGCAATAGTTACCATGCTTAGGAAACTTGCCATGCATGCATTAGAAAACATGTTTTAGGCCCGTCTATCTCAGCATCTTTACCATAGTCATGCCTCACTTAGAAATCATGTTCATAGTTAAATAACTATAAAACGGTTGTTATAATGTTGATGTTTCTGCATCTTCATGATCACCATGTCTATAAATCATGTTTTAGGTTAAAAACATTAATCGTCAATATTTGCATTAGAGATCATGTTACCCTAGGAATTCATTCTCAGCATGCTCATATTACCTATGTCAAACTCATGTGTTAAGGACATGCTGCTATTTTCATTAGAAATCATGCTAGGTTCAACAACTTAACTACGCTTCTGTATTTCCTGTTTCGAGTCAAAAGATGTGTTAATAAGTAAATTCCGCCTTAAAATAATAATAGATTCTGATTTCTGAAAACATTTGTGCATTTAGAAAAGCATGCGTAGGTTTGCATCATTCCACACCCTGTATGCATTTAGATATCCTGTTTGTAGGACACTGCATTCACATTAGTTTAAATACTCACTCCTTTACCATGGTTAAGTCTAAATAGGATAACTGGAGTTTGTTAAACCTGCCTAGGCAAGCTTTAGGCATTAAGTTTATTAAAACTGGGAAAACCGTCTCTTTGTATTGTTTGGCTAATCACAGATCAGAAATCATAGTCTAGAACCGGTAAAAAGATTTCTTCTGAAACTCAGTAATCAATCTGCCCCATTGCTGTATTCTCACTTAGACATCCTGCCTTAGGTTCCGAAATGCAAAGACCTCTTTGTGTTTGAGTCATGCTAGTTATATGTATTAATTTGTGGAGGGATTCATGAGCCTCATATCTGTTCCTGTATGTCCCCTATACTTGCAGTCCTAAATATTGTAGTTGTCGCTTAGAATTTATCCTTTAAACCTAAGGGTTCTGCCTAGTACCTACCCTTTAAAATATTAGTCCTAGCTTCCTCCAGAACTGATAAGATGGGACGGGTAACAGCACGCAATAGAATCCGTGACCAACATACTCTTTAATTACCTTCACGGGGTGGGAAGGGTAGAATATGGATATGATGACCGGTGTGCTAATACCACGTGTAGCCCCTCTTCGACGAGTGATTACCGAGTATTGCATTAATGTGATCCATATTACTTTAATCCTAGGATATTTTCTCAAATGTTTACTTCCAATTTCTTTTAAACTTCCAATAAAACTTCTATACTTGTTTGAAATCCCCTCTTATGTGAGCCTTGCTTGTTATTTGATGAATTCAAGAAACCATTTTTCCAGGACCCACAGTTGTGGATCCCGAGGGGTGCCTAACACCTTCCCCTTGGGATAACTTCAAGCCCTTACCCAATCTCTGGTAATGCAAACTAGTTCATGAGTTAACTGCTCAGGTTCCCTAACGCACCATAAAATCGTTAGGTGGCGACTCTTCCTTTAAATTATTCCTTCCAAAGGAGTTTGTCCCAAAAATGTCAAGAACCCGATCTCCGCGAGGAAAGAAGGGGGCGCGACAGGTAGACCAGCAGGTTCCCCTACCATCACTTGGGAGCAGTTCACTCAGTTGTTCCTAGACAGGTATATTCCACCCTCCGAGAGGGAAGAGCTGCGATATCAGTTTGAGCAGCTGGAGCAGGAGCAGATGTCAGTGACAGATTACGAGGCCAGGTTTTCTAAGTTGTCCCGTCATGACCTTATGATATTGCCTACCGATGCTGAGAGAGTGTAGAGATTTGTAGCAGGGTTGCACTCAGGTATTAGGGCCAACATGGCCCGAGAGGTGGAGATGGGGACTCCCTATCATCTTGTGGTCGAGATAGCTCATCAGATTGAGGGTTATCGTTCGAGAGGCAAAGAGCAGGGTCAGCAAGATAAGAGGGCTAGATATTCAGGAGATTTCATAGGTGCCCCAGCCAAGGGTAGAGGTCAGTTCGATAGAGACCAGTCTAGCAGGCCTCCATATTCATCTCCTTCACCACCTCCCCATGGTGCTCCAGTGAGGCCCTATTTTAGCACGATTCCAGAGAGTTCCTACCGCCCACCAGCCATTCAGGGTTCCTCAGACGGGTATTCCAGTCATCAGGGGTCTTCTATTCCTTACTTCAGTGCCATGCCCGTCCCCTAGCTGTCCAGGGTCATTCTTCAGGGCATCAGGCCATGCCACCAGCTAGATGTTATGAGTGTGGGGATCCAGGCCATATGAGGAGGATTTGTCCCATGCTTCGGGGCAAGGCCGTTCATCAGAGCTATCAGCCTACATTTTCAGCACCGGCGGTTCGTCCACCCAGAAGTGGAAGGCAGACTGGTAGAGGTCATCCCAGAGGTGGAGGCCAAGCAGGGGGAGCTCTGCCAGCCCATATTCAGGCCAGCGGAGGTCAGCCAGCTCTTGTTCATTCTGGCGGGGCTCAGTCTTCCGGTGCTCCAGCTAGATTCTATGCTAGCCCGGCCGGATCAGATGCAGTGGCCTCATACGCTCTGATCACATGTATTATTACACTATGTGGTAGAGAGGCATCGGTATTATTTGATCCAGGATCCACTTATTCCTATGTTCCGGTCTTATTTTCTCATTTTCTGGATGTCCCTCGTGAGTCCTTAGGTTCTCCTATTTATGTGTCTACCCCCGTGGGCGATTTTGTGGTTGGAGACTGGATTTGTTGGTCCTGTGTGATTTCGTTTTGTGGATTCGAGACTCGAGCGGATCTCTTATTGCTCGACATGGTTGATTTTGAGATTATTTTGGGCATGGATTGGCTATCTCCTTATCATGTCGTGCTAGATTGCCATGCCAAGATAGTTACTTTAGCCATGCCCGAGTCGCCTAGGCTTGAGTGGAGAGGTTCCTCAGTTAGTACAGCCAGCCGGGTTATTTCATTCCTGAAGGCTCGACACATGGTCGAGAAGGGTTGT
The DNA here is from genome assembly GCA_005239525.1 of Nicotiana knightiana. NCBI lineage: Eukaryota > Viridiplantae > Streptophyta > Magnoliopsida > Solanales > Solanaceae > Nicotiana > Nicotiana knightiana. The sequence continues at coordinate 96,159 of ML400684.1, read as the reverse complement.
CTAGCTTGTTTTGCTTATGTGCGGGACACAACCGCCGAGTCTCCGACGATTGATTCAGTGCCACTGGTTTGAGAGTTTGCTGATGTATTTCCTTCGGATCTTCCGGGTATGCCTCCGGATCGTGATATTAATTTCTGCATTGACTTAGCTTCAGGCACCCAGCCTATATCTATTCCTCCGTACCGCATGGCTCCGAAAGAGTTGAAGGAGCAGGTTGAGGAGTTGTTAGCTAAGGGGTTCATCAGGCCGAGTGTATCGATGTGGGGTGCTCCAGTTCTATTTGTAGTGAAGAAGGATGGGTCTATGCGGATGTGTATTAATTACTGCCAGTTGAACAAGGTCACCATTAAGAACAAGTACCCTTTTCCATGCATCGATGATTTGTTTGACCACCAGTTGCAGGGTGCTCGTGTGTTTTCTAAGATTGATTTGAGATCGGGTATCATCAGTTGAGGATTCGGGCTTTAGATGTTCCGAAGACTGCTTTTCGTAAGTAGATATGGCCATTATGAGTTCCTGGTGATGTGCTTTGGTTTGACTAATGCTCCAGTGGCATTCATGGACTTGATGAATAGGGTTTTCAGGCCGTATATTGATTCCTTTGTCATTGTCTTCATTGATGACATTTTTATTTACTCACGTAATCTGGGGGAGCACGAGCAGCATTTGAGAGTTGTGCTCCAGACTTTGCGAGAACAGAAGCTATATGCTAAGTTCTCCAAGTGTGAGTTCTGGTTGGATTCCGTGGCATTCTTGGGGCATGTGGTATCCGGAGAGGGTATCAAGGTTGATCCTCAAAAGGTTGAGGCGGTTGAGAGTTGGTCGCGTCCTACTTCAGCTACAGAGATCAGGAGCTTCTTGGGCCTAGTAGGCTATTATCGCCGATTTGTAGAGGGGTTCTCTTCTATTGCAACTCCATTGAATTGATTGACTCTGAAGAAGGCCCCGTTTCGATGGTCTGACGAGTGTGAGGAAAGCTTTCAGAAGCTCAAGACAGCATTGACCTCAGCACCAGTTCTGGTATTGCCTTCCAGTTCTAGGTTGTATACAGTATATTGCGACACTTCGCGCGTTGGCTTGGGGTGTTTATTGATGCAGGATGGGATAATTATTGCTTATGCTTCGTGCCAGCTGAAGGTTCATGAGAAGAATTATCCTGTGCACGATTTGGAGTTGGCGGCGATTGTTCATGCTCTTAAGATTTGGAGGCACTACTTGTATGGAGTGTCCTGTGAGGTTTATACAGACCGCCGTAGCTTGCAGCACTTGTTCAAAAGGAAAGATCTTAATTTGAGGCAGCATAGGTGGCTTGAGTTGTTGAAGGATTATGATATCACCATTTTTTATCACCCGGGCAAGGCAAATGTGGTAGCAGATGCTTTGAGCAGGAAAGCGGAGAGTATGGGTAGCTTGGCTTATATTGCAGCAGAGGAGAGACCTCTAGACTTGGACATTCAGTCCTTGGCTAATCGCCTGGTGAGATTAGACCTTTCAGACCCTCGTCGAGTTCTTGCACATGTGGTTGCTCAGTCTTCGTTATTGGGGGAGATTAAGGCTCGGCAGTATGATGATCCATGTTTGGCTGAGCTACGAGAGACAGTGGTTCAGGGTAGGGCCAAGGAGATTATTATTGGCGAGGATGGTGTTTTGAGACTTCAGGGCCGCTTATGTGTTCCTAAGTTTGATGTCCTGAGGGAGAGGATTCTAGAGGAGGCAAACAGTTCTCGGTATTCTGTTCATCCTGGTGCTACGAAGATGTACTGTGATTTGAAGCAACATTTTTGGTGGAGACGAATGAAGAAGGACATTGTGGAGTATGTGGCTAGGTGTCTTAATTTCCAGCAGGTGAAGTATGAGCACCAGAGGCCTACTTTAGCAGATGCCCATTCCGTAGTGGAAATGGGAGTGCATCACTATGGACTTCGTGGTTGGGTTGCCTCTGAATTTGCGGAAGGTTGACGCAGTTTGGGTCATTGTGGATAGCTTGACCAAATCGGCGCATTTCATTCCAGTAGCTACTACTTATACTTCTGAGAGGTTGGCCCAGATCTACATTCGAGAGATAGTCCGGTTGCATGGTGTGCCGGTGTCCAATATATCGGATCGAGGTCCTTAGTTCACAGCGCACTTCTGGAGAGCATTACATGGTGAGATGGGTACCTAGATAGACCTCAGCACAGCATTTCATCCTCAGACTAATGGTCAGTCGGAGCGTACAGTTTAGATATTGGAGGACATGCTCAGGGAATTTGTGATTGACTTCGGAGGTCAGTGAGATCAGTTCTTGCCTTTGGCTGAGTTTGCTTAAAATAATAGTTATCAGTCCAGCATTGAGATGGCCCCATTTGAGGCTTTGTATGGTCGGCGATGTCGTTCTCCTATCGGGTGGTTTGAGCCTGGCGAGGCTAAGTTATATGGCACCGACCTGGTGAGGGATGCTTTGGAGAAAGTGAAGTTGATTCAGGAGAGGCTCCACACAGCATAGTCCAGACAAAAGAGTTACGCGGATCAGAGGGCGCGTGATGTATCATTTATCGAGGGAGATAGGGTCTTGTTGAAAGTCTCGCCTATGAAGGGTATTATGAGGTCTGGGAAGAAGGGAAAGCTAAGCCCGAGGTTTATAGGTCCTTTCGAGGTGTTGAGGCGAGTTGGGGAGGTTGCTTATGAGCTGGCCTTATCTCCCAGTTTATCAGGAGTTCATCCAGTTTTTCATGTATCCATGCTCCGGAGGTACTATGCCGACTTCTCTCACGTGGTTGATTTCAGCACTATTCAGTTGGATGAGAGTTTGGGCTACGAGGAGGAGCCAGTTGCTATTATTGATAGACAGGACCGCCAGTTGAGGTCCAAGAAAGTTTCTGCCGTAAAGGTCTAGTGGAAAGGCCAACCAGTCAAGGATGCGACCTGGGAGTCCGAGGAGGACATGCGGAACAGATATCCACACTTATTCAGCACTCCAGGTATGATTCCAGACCTATTCGAGGTCGAACGTTTGTTGAAGAGGTGGAGAATGTAACGACCCGACCAGTCGTTTTGCGTTATCGGACCCCGTTCCCCTAAATGAAACCTCTCATAGCGGCTTATTATAATTTATGACTTGCGGGGACTGGTGGTCCGGGATTCGGAGGTGTTTAGAGTGCTAAAGGAACATTTGGTTCCTTAAGGTTGACCTTTAAGGCCAAGTTTGACTTCGGTCAACCTTTTTAATAAACAACCTCGGAATCAAGTTTCGACAATTCTGGTAGCTTCATATGAGGATTCCGGACCTGGGCGTATGTTCGCAATGGGTTTCTGATGACTCGGGAGCGTTTCGGCGCCCAATATTGAATTAAGAGTTCCTTAAGTTCCTATTATGGTTTGGGGAGTGTTTTTGTGATATCAAGGTCCGTATGGGATTTCGAGACCCTAAATAGTTCTATTACGTCATTTATGACTTGCCTGCAAAATTTGGTGTCATTCCGAGTAGTATAGGTCATTTCGGAGCGTTGTTAGCGAAGTCAAGAAAATGGAAAGTTCCTAAGTTTTGTTCTAGGGGTTTTGAGGTGTGATTTTGAGTTTTAACATTTTTTTGGGTGTTCTGAAGGCTCGGGCGAGTCCATATTATGATTTGGGACTCGTTGGTATATTTGGACGGGGGCTCGGGTGGGCCCAGGTGCCTCCCGGACACCACATGAGGCCAAAAACCAGCTGCTTGTGCACCTGTTCTGGTGTGACCGCAGGTGCGGTTGCCTAGTTACAGGTGCGGGACCGCTCCTGTGGTCCCAACCTCCAAAGTGCGACCCCCAGTGGTCAGGAAAATTCTCGCAGGTGTGGATAAAATTCCGCAGGTGCGGTCTCCACTCCGTAGGTGCGGGCCCAGGTTTCCTAGTCCATTTCCGCAGGTGTGAGCCCTTGCTCGCAGGAGCGGTCCTCGAGACACAAGTGCGGAAACGCTGTTCAGACAGTGTGTTTTTATACACAGGAATTAACTCATTTCCCTTATCTTCTTCTTCTTCCTTGGGGCGATTTCCACCATTTTAGAGGGGCAAACGACCTGGTTATTGAAGGTAGGTAAATTCCACTCTAATATTAGCTTCATGCATGAAATAATAGCTTAATTAACTACCTAAATTAGTGGAAATTCAAGAATGGGGTAGTAACCTAGGGCTTTCGATAATTTGAGAATGTATCTGTGAACTAGCTACGAAATCAAGTAGAAATCGTATATTAATGATGCTTGGGTTGTGGGTGAGTGTTTCCTTCGAGAATTTGTGGAATCCGAGCATGTGGGCCCGGGGTTGGATTTTAGAATTTCTTCAAGAATGGGAAATTTACTAAATGAGTAGGAGAATTTCCATATTTTAGGCATAAATTAATGGATTTGTATAACATATGGCTAGTTTCGAGTCCTCGGGTGTAAAGTTCGGAGTTTCGGGTGCGTTCTTGGTCTGGGAAGTAGGTTCGACGCAAGGTGAGTCTCCTTTCTAACCTTGTAAGGGGGAATTGTCCCCATATGTGATTTTAAATAATTGTATGTCCTTAATTGCGGGGGCTACGCACGCACGAAGTGACGAGATTTCGTGCGTAGCTACTGCTATGTTATGTTGGGTAGTTCTAGGACTCACGAGCATTCTTATATGCGCCTTACATGTATTCCTAAACTTATCTTGAATTGCTTATTATCCTTGATTTGGCATGAGAATATTAGTAAGTTGTGGTCCATGATATATTGCTTAGGTTCTTGCCTTAATGAATAATCTATGATACTCCCCAAAAAACATTGATAATTTTATGTATGTATGCGGCACCACGTCACATGTATGATTAGTGAGCAGAATAGCCCTACTATTATGTCAACCACGTCGCATGTTCGATTCGCGAGCGGGGTAATAGATGCATCTATGGTTCGACCCGTTCGACCCTCGGCAATGCATATTTATATTTCGCGATGTTTTGGCCATACGTGTCCGACCTATTATGTGTTGTATGATTTACTGGGAATTTAGTACATTATGAGCTAGTGATGCATCTATGTTTCGACCCGTTCGACCCTCGGCAATGCATATTTATTTTTCGCAATGTTTTGGCCATACATGTCCGGCCTATTATGTGTTGTATGATTTACTGGGAATTTAGTACATTATGTGCTAGTGAAATTTGACGTGCAGAGGTAAATACAACTATACTTGATGATTTATCTCCTTGTGCTTTCTACGACTGTTATGCCTGCCTAGTTCTTATTAAATCATGTTATTTATAAATGTTGACCTTAGTAAGTATCACGTCTATCCCTCGTCACTACCTTCTTCGAGGTTAGGCGGGCTACTCACAGGGTACATGCTTGTTTATTTACTCATGCTGCACTTCTGGACTTAATTGTACAGGTTCTGAGGCTGGTGCATCTGGTTATCAGACCAGATCTCGATTCTGATCTCAGTTGGACCCGACTTCGCGGTGAGCTATTTCTCCTGACGATCCTCGGCGGCACCTTGGAGTTTTCTTTTGCTTATATTCCCGTCTATTCCTTTCAGACAGTGGGATTGTATATTATATTTTGTATATTATATTTTGTATATTCTATTAGTATGCCCGTAGGACTTGTGACACTAGTTCCTGGCACACGCGTAGTTGTTAATTTTGTTTACGGGTTTGTATATATACATTTTGGATCATTCCTCATCATGACTATTTTGATTAAAATTGGTTAATTATCCTTGTCAAATCATGTTTTAACTTTCAAAAAAAACTGAGTATATTTTAAAGTGTTTTAAAATAATAAGAAGGAACCTTTAGTAAAATCAGAGTCGGCTTGCCTGACCACGCTGTTGGGCGCCATCACGACCTTAGTTAGGATTTTGGGTCGTGACAGTACCGTGACATTAAATGGTTTTACCATCCATATCTCTTTTCATTAATGACACATGTACTATGTTGGGATTTCCTCTCATATATAAAGGGGACCCTTGTCATTTTGTAATATATATGATATTCAATACAAGAACAACAACATCCTCTTCTCTCTAACTAAAACATTCTCTACAATTGCTTCATTAATTTATTGCTTCTCATTTATTGTGTTCTTGAATTATTCTTCATTTATTACTCGTTATTGATCATAAATAGACCCTAGTCAAACTTCTAAAGCTCGACCCCGAGGCCTTTCCGACCACCCTCGAGGTTGGTCTTCCTGTTACCCGGTTTGCATAATTTCGTTCCTTTCGCTCTTATTTCGTTTTTCTCACTTCATATTCAGTATCTACTGCCTAAGCAATTAGTGTTAAACTAGATCACATATTTTTAGAACCACATAATCAAATATAATTGTAATTACCATTTTCAAGGTAAACAGTTTGGCGCCCACCGTGGGGCTAAAAATAATAGTGATTATTTTAGTGTTGGTTTTCTAAAAACACAAGTTATTCTTCACACTTTTTCTTGTCCAAGAATCTACAATTTCAGGTCAGAAAATGTCACGCACATGAAAACAATGATCCTGAGGATCACGGACCGCAAGAACTCGTGCTCAAATGGACCAAAGTGCCCACCGCCACGAAAGAACGAACTCAAAGTTGTATACCTAAAGGAACTATTATCTTCAGAGAGGAAGATGTCGAAGCCTTGTCCCAACCACATAACGATGCGCTGGTAATTTCTTTCCTCTTGAATAGAGTTCAAATTAAGCGTGTGCTCGTGGATTCAGGTAGCTCGGCCAATATAATCAGATTCGGGGTAGTGGAGCAGCTCAAGATGCTTGACCAAATCGTACCCAATTCTAATGCCCTCAGAGGGTTTAACATGGAGAGCGAAATGACGAAGGGGGAAATCATCCTCCCAGTTGACATGTTCGGTACAGTTCGGGGCACCAGGTTTTATGTCATCGAGAGGGACACGAGATACAACGCCCTGCTTGGAAGGCCATGGATACACAGCATCAGGGCGGTACCGTCGACTCTCCACCAGATGTTGAAATTCCCAACCACAGATGGCATAAAAATAGTGTATGGTGAGCAACACGCATCAAAGAAACTTTTCGCAGTGCACGACATGGCGCCAGATCCTATATATTCCACCTCGGAGGGTTGGAATATAAACAGGTCCCCGAGGATGACAAGGAAGACTTCCCCACCCCTCAAACCTTCATTTCCCCCAAATAATCGGACGCAATAAAATCAACGTCGAAGAGCTGGAACAAACCGTTTTGATGAAACACCTACCAGATCGAAAGGTATACCTGGGAATGGGATTATCCCCCGAACTCAGGAAAGAACTCATTCAATTTCTTATTGACAACACTAATTGCTTTGCTTGGTCCCACTTAGATATGACAAGGATCTCTCTGGAAATAACCACTCATCAACTAAGCGTCGACCCCAAGTTCAAACTGGTGAAGCAAAAAAGGAGGCCTCAGTCCGAGGTTAAGCATGCGTTGGTCAAAGACGAGGTAACAAAACTCCTCAAAATAGGGTCCATCAGGGAAGTAAAGTATTCCGAGTGGTTGGCCAATATAGTAGTGGTCCCCAAAAAAGGGAACAAATTAAGAATGTGCGTAGATTATAAGGACTTAAATAAAGACTGCCCTAAAGATTCATTCCCGCTGCAAAACATCGATCGATTGATTGATGCCACGGCCGGCAACGAGACTCTCACCTTTATCGATACCTACTCCGGGTATAATCAAATTCAAATGAACCCCGAGGACAGGGAAAAGACTTCGTTCGTCACAAAGTATGGCACATACTGCTACAATGTAATGCCCTTCGGGCTAAAAAATGCAAGGGCCATGTACCAGCGCCTAGTTAATAAGATGTTTGAACATCAAATAGGAAAATCCATGAAAGTTTACGTTGATGACATGTTGATTAAGTCTTTACACGCAGAAGACCATTTGACTCATTTGCAGGAAACTTTCGACATCCTTAGAAGTTACAACATGAAGCTCAACCCAGAGAAATGTGCCTTCGGCATAGGTTCGGACAAATTTTTAGGTTTCATGGTATCAAACAGGGGGATTGAAATCAACCCCGACAAAATCAAGGCCATCAAAGAAATCATGGTGGTAAACAACATAAAGGCAGTACAACGATTGACCGGGAAGATAGCGGCGCTAGGCCGATTCATCTCGAGGTCATCAGATCGGAGCCATCACTTTTTCTCCCTACTGAAAAAGAAAAACAACTTTGAATGGACTCCAGAGTGCCAGCGCGCCTTAGAGGAATTAAAATGGTATCTCTCAAGACCGCCTTTTCTCCACACCCCAAAGGAGGATGAAACTCTGTACTTGTACTTAGAAGTATTCGAGATAGCGGTAAGTGGCGTGTTGGTTTTAGATGAGCAAGGTACGTAATTCCCTATCTACTATGTAAGTCGAACCCTAGGAGATGCTAAAACCAGGTTTCCATACTTTGAAAAATTAGCTCTTGCATTAATAAGTGCATCTCGAAAATTGAAACCCTATTTTCAAAGCCACCATATATGTGTTTTAACAACATATCCTCTTCAGAATATATTGCATAAACCTGAATTGTCAGGCCGGCTGGCCAAATAGGCCATCGAGCTCGGGGGGTACGATATTTAATATCAACCCCGAACGGATATCAAGTCCCAAATTTTGGCAGACTTCATGGCCGACATTACGCCCGCCCTCGTGCCCGAGGTAGAAAAAGCACTTCTACTAAAAACGGACGCATCATCGAGGGTGTGGACCTTATTCATTGACGGTGCCTCGAATGTGAAAGGATCCGGGCTCGATATGGTTCTGAAGCCACCTGCAGGTGGCGTGATTAGAAAATCTATAAAAAGTGTAAAGTTGACTAACAACGAAGCCGAGTATAAGTCTATGATTGCAGGTCTCGAATTAGCCAAAGTCCTGGAAGCGGAAACCGTCGAAGCCAAATGTGATTCCCTTCTGGTAGTAAACCAGGAAAACGGGAGCTTCGAGGTTCGAGAGGATAGGATGCAACGGTACCTAGACAAACTTCAAATCACTTTGCATCGTTTCAAAGAATGGACTCTGGTCCACATACCTCGAGTGCAGAACAGTGAGGCCGATGCACTCGCAAACCTGGGGTCATCCGTTGAAGAAGATAGCATACTCACCGGGACTGTTGTTAAGCCTGACATGGGATTGGAGAAACAAATACATCGATTATTTGGTAAGTGGGAAGCTTCCCACGGATCTAAAAGAATCAAGGGCCCTTCGGACCAGAGCAGCCCGATTTTTACTCGACGAGAATGGAGCTCTATATAGGAGAACCTTCGATGGGACCCTAGCAGTATGCTTGGGACCAGGAGACACTGATTACATGCTCCGAGAAATCCACGAGGGCACTTGCGGAAATCACTCCGGTGCTGATTCTTTAGTTCAAAAGGTGATCACAACAGGTTACTACTGGGACAGTATGGAAAGGGACATCAAAGAGTTCGTCTGAAAATGAGACAAATGTCAAATATTTGCGCCAATGATCCACCAACCCGGTGAACAACTACATTCAGTCTTATCACCATGGCCATTCATGAAATGGGGAATGGACATAGTCGGCCCCCTACCAACGGCACCAGGTAAAGCTAGATTTATTCTATTTATGACTGACTATTTCTCAAAATGGGTGGAATCACAGGCCTATGAAAAGATAATAGAAAAAGAAGTCATCGACTTCATATGGGATCACATCATGTGCCGATTTGGGATCCCCTTCGAGATAATGTGTGATAATGGAAAGCAGTTCATCGGAGGCAAAATAACAAAGTTTCTCGAGGATCATAAAATCAAAGAATCCTATCGACGCCCTACCACCCGTGTGGTCAAGACGAATCCACAAATAAGACCATCATTCAGAACATGAAAAATAAGTTAGATAACGTGAAGGAAAAATGGATAGAGACGCTGCTCGAGGTGCTATGGGCATATCGGACAACATCTAAATCAAGCATAGGAGAGACGTCATTCTCTTTGGTGTACGGGTCCGAGGCTTTGATACCGGTCGAGGTCGGAGATCCAAGCGCCAGATTCTGACATAACATCGAAAACTCAAACAATGAGGCCATGAATACAGCCCTCGAACTATTAGACGAGAAGCGAGAAGCTTCGCTGGTCCGGATGGCCGCCCAAAAACAAAGAATTGAAGATACTACAACCGAAGAGCAAACCTCCGGCATTTTGGAACCGGGGACTTAGTCTTAAGGAAAATCATCCAAATCACTCAAAACCCTAACGAAGGGAGCTAGGCCCGAGCTGGGAAGGCACCGCGGCCTCGGAGTAATCGAAAAAGGATCCTACAAGCTCGGCACCATGGAAGGCGAGCAAATTCCAAACCATTGGAACATATCGATGCACAAGCGCTATTATTTCTAAGGTACAATACTCTCCCTCTTTCCTTCAAGTTTTTACACTAACCAAATGCGCAGGTATGCGACTAAAAGGAATCAAAGAACCCCCAAGCTCGAAGGCCTCTTTTTCCCTCGCGTTGGATTTTATCCCAAAACGGGTTTTACCGGCGAGGTTTCTAACGAGGAAACATCCATATGCTACCTGAGGAGAACTCACCAAGTATTCAAGGCTTCTCTTCGACCAACCTTGAATACTGAGGAGCATCCCCCCAGGAGATAACTAGAATATGGCAAAGAGGGTCTCGGCAGGAGAATGATGTATCGGACCAAACGGTCGAATGAACCGTGTTTGCATAGAAAAATCGAACCCTCGATGGTAAAAACATGTATACTTGTACCAAGTAATCAGAGAAGTAACTTCTATCATCGAAACATTCAGCACATCAAAGAAGTTTGCTATTTTCACAAAAGACAACCCCAGGGACAAAAATCTATCAAGCACCAAGAATTATCCTCGACAGTCACTCCATCGAGTCGCCAAAAACTCGAAGTCGTTAGACCTCGGGGACGAAAACTTCGAGTGCATAAGCCCTCCTCGAGGAAATATCGACTCTGACTAGGAGACTGTCCTCGACTATCAGCTCATCGAACTATCTAACTCAAAGATGTAAGACCTCAAAGCCGGAAACTTCGAGCTCATAAGCCCTCCACGAGGCAATATCAACAACATAAGCCCTCCATGGAGAAATATCAACTCTAACTCAAGGACTGACCTCGACAGTCGACTCATAGCCGTAAGACCTCAGGGCCGGCAGCTTCAAACTCGTAAGCCCTCCATGAGGCAACATCAAAATTTTAAGACCTCAAGCAAGACATGTACAAATTTGTAAGACCTCAAAACAGGCATAAACCCCATATCAAAGTCAAGGCTATATATCAAACTTGTAAGACCCAAAAGGCATAACCTCGATATAGACGCCATGTCTATCTCACTCGAGGACTAAAAGGCTATGGCCAAATACGTTGACTACGTTCATAAGGCCCCGGCCAAGCTAACGCAACTCGGAGACGTCCGACTGTTTCCATAAAATCACAGGCCTCCAATTACTTCGAAAAACTTCGAAAAGAACCGGTTAAAGGTTGTACCAACCTAAAGCGTAAGAGCCAGGTTGCCAGCTACATCAAAGGTCGTACCAACCTAAAAGCATAAGAGCCTAAGTCGCCAACTAGTCGTATCGACCTTACGCGTAAGAACCCAAGTCGCCAGCTACAGTTCATACCGACCCAAAGCACCTCAGGGACAATTTAAAAACCCGAGGGCCGTTGATATCGAGTCAAAACCCAACTCGAATACTAAGCCCAAAACGGTTAACCAAAGCGCCTCAGGGCCAAAAAAGCGTAAGATCCCGAGTCACCCGCTACATTAAAAGTCGTATCGACCTTACGCGTAAAAGCCCAAGTCGCCAGATATAGGTCATGCCGACCCAAAGCTCCTCAGTGCTAATTTAAAAACCTGAGGGCCGTTGATCTCGAGTCAAAACTCAACTCGGAGACTAAGCCCCAAATGGTTAACCAAAGCGCCTCGGGGCCAAAAAAGCATAAGAGCCCGAGTTTCCCGCTACATTAAAAATCATATTGACCTTACGTGTAAGAAACCAAGTCGTCAGCTACAGGTCATACTGACCTAAAGCGCCTCAGGGCCAATTTAAGCTCGAAAACGGCTAACCAAAGCGCCTCAGGGCCAAAATTGCATAAGGGCCCAAGTCGCCAGCTACACTGAAGGTCGCACCGACCTAAAGCGTAAGAACCCGAGTCGCCAGCTTAAAAAGCCTCAGGGCCAATTTATAACACAAGGGTTTCATCTCACAGTTCAATTCATCGGGCTGACTATCGACAAGCAAATCAAACCAAAGAATCTTTTATATATATATATATATATACATATGTGCATTACAAATACATATTTACCACACTCCCACAAGAGTCTTATGCAAATAACAAAGAAAAAAATCTAGTCAACTCTCAGGACCAACTCCCTCAAAGGCCCTTCGGACCAGCTCCCATGGCGGCCTTCAAATATCAACATCAGCTCAAGAAGAAAGGAAAAACATGGCGTCGATCTCACCCACCTCGGCCTGCTTTATCTCTTTCGGGAGGTCAAAGCCCCTAGCATGTATCTCTTCGAGGGTCTCCCTCAAGACTTGCATCGGACATATTCATCACCCCTCCTCTCTCTGGTGAAAGCTCCTCTCAGCTCGGCCCGAGCATCGGCAGCATCTTTCAAATAAACGGCCACTTTCCTATCAGCCTTCCTATCTAGAAGACCAGTCTCGAGCTTGACAATCCTGCTCGACTAAATTCGGCTGTCTTCTCAGGCATTACAAAGTCGTATCTCAGGGGTAGCAGCCTTGGCCAAAGCATTCCTTTGACTCAAGGAACAAGCCCCCTACGGATAGCTATCGACTATCACCGATCGCCCATTAAGAGCAAAATCCAACGGGTTTATTTTTTAAGTCCAAAATTTCGGACCAATTATCAACATGCATCACGGTCTATTCCAAAATCCAAAGAAAAGACAAGAAATGACAAGAACAGAGACCTTTGTATATAGTGAAGATTCATAGAGGTGTATTTACAAGGCTCATGCCTGAAGCCATTACACGAAGGGGAGAATGAATAAAAACCTAAATTACCTTCTTTGAGACCTAGCTTGTCATTTTTATCAAGGACATCATCTTATCCCCCCCCCCTGGGGACTTTGCCTTCATCAACCCCCTCGGGACTAGAATCCTCACCAGGTTTTTTCTCTTCGTCTTCGATATCAGCTTCGTCGTCGGTAGAGAGGAGGAACTTGGCATCAATCACGTCTTCCTTAGCCTGCTCTATCTCTTCCGAGAAACTAAAGCCCTTACTGTGAATCTCCTCGAGGGTCTCCCTCCGAGATTTGCATCGTCCATGCTCACTGCTTCTTCGCTCTCGATCAAAAGTCTCCCCCTCAACTACTTCTGATCGTCGGTGGCATCTGTGAGACTGTGCCCATTCCCTTCAGTGTATTTTCCAACGTCTCGCAAATGGATTTCCAAACCAAGAACAGTTTTGGCTACGCTTTCGCCAGTATCACAACAAGGCATGATGCCCCATGAATTACGAAAGCACTCCAGAACTTCAAGTGGGAAGGGAAAAGAAGAATTGGTGAAGCATTTTGCAACATCGAGATTTATCTGCGACACGAGGGAATATCTTCAATTTATCTTCTCTCCGCCAAGGAATAACCTGACCGGCTCTATCAATAGCTATATCTCCTTCAGATGGAGGGATTTCTTCTTGCACCGCTTTCTCCCTACGGCAATCAACCTTCGCCTTTTCAATATCGATCGCCGGACCAATATATCGAGGTGTGGGCTCGCGTCGGTCCGCTACCAACGAAGATTTATCAGCCTCAGATCAGATGACATTTCATAAGGTACGAGGAGGCACTCCTCAGCGCAAGGGGGAACTGCCATTTCGCTCTTAGAAGAGCGTGAAGAAGAAGGGGTTTTCTCTTTTTGAGGGACCGTTTTAGAAGTTTTGGCCATGAATGCGTTAACATTCAAAATAAGAAGAAGAAAACCGGTGAAGAAAGCAAAAGCTACTAAGTAGAGGTTAAAAGATGTTTCAAAGGGTGAAAATTTGAAAAAGAAGGGTTGGAATATTTATAGAGGGTTTTCCAAGCGTGTTGGAGAAGTTGAAAGGGCAGTAAATAGCGGTTCAGGGGCTTTTCGATAACCATGCTCTATGTAACCTTTATGTCACACCAGTTGCGGTCTCACATGACTGACGTCATGATAAAGATATCGACGAGTCAAGAGTCAAGAGTCAAGAATTCAAGACCGTTCCTTATCATTTCATTCAAAGAAACGCGGGGACTATCTGTATACGGCTAAAATCAAAGAGCCCAATTTTACGGTCATTTCAATGCTTAGAAGGCTCGAAGGCCCGAGTTTTGGTATCAAGGGACATATCAAAGGTCCTCGACCTCGAGGCAATACATATCGAGGGTCCTCGACCTCGAGGCGATACATATCGAAGGTCCTTGACCTGGAGGTAGTACATATCGAAGGCCAACATGGAAAGACGAGAAATTTTCAAGGGGCACATGGTTAAAGCTGACAAAACACACAAAATAGTACAAGCCCGTGCCGTGGCATTCAATGGTTGTACCAGCCATATCTCTTTGCATTAATGACACGTGTACTATGTTGGGATTCCCCCTCATATATAAAGAGGACCTTTTCCACTTTGTAAAATATATGATATTCAATACAAGAACAAGAACATCCTCTGCTCTCTAACTAAAACATTCTCTACAATTGCTTCATTAATATATTGCTTCTCATTTATTGTATTCTTGAATTATTCTTCATTTATTACTCGTTATTGATCATAAATAGGCCATTTTTAAGGCCTTCAACACTGTTATATTGTTACCGATAGCCCCTAGTCAAGCTTCTAAAGCTCGACCCCCAGGCCTTTCCGACCACCCTCGAGGTTGGTCTCCCCGTTACCCGGTTTGCATAATTTTGTTCCTTTCGCTCTTATTTCGTTTTTCTCACTTCATATTCAGCATCTACTGCCTAAAAAATCAGTGTTAAAATAAATCACGTATTTTTAGAACCACATAATCAAATATAATTGTAATTACCATTTTCAAGGTATTGCAAGTGTTTGTCTTATCGCTCTCAAGTCTAGCTGCAACTACTTTGTTTTTCTCCTTTTTCTTGGTTCTTCCATTTCTTTGGGTCATTATTGTTAGTTTTGAAATTTAATGATTCCTGATATCTTCTCCTCTCATTTTTTTCATCTTTTTTCCCCTTTGTATTCTTTGGCTAATTCTGAAGTTTAGTGGCTATGGCGGGTTTTAATTGGCCAATGAAAATTTTTCTTTCTACATGTCGGGTTATGGCATATCCAGATTGGAGAAATTTGAGTTCGAAATTAAAGTCACCGGATAATTTTTCTTCATTTCATATTTTTGGGTGGTAGAATTGTGATAGATATGAGTCGACTATTTGTGCCTCTTTTGGTGCCGGCCATGAGCCAAACAAATATGAACGATTTCGAAAGAGCACAAATCGTAGTGTGCGATTTTCTTCCCTGATTGATAACATATGTGAATCTTGATTGCATTGAGCTATACCAATATTAGACCTTTGGAGTTTGGCATTACCATTTGATTTTCATATAAAGCTGAAGTTAGGAAAAATAAAAGCTGCAACGTTGTATCGAGAAGTGAAGAAGTCGTTAAAATTGGTGATAAGACTTTTATAGTCATGTGTAGTAGAATTAACGTTTGAATTCGGGTGATTTTCAAATATTCATACATTCAGCTTGATTCTATTTTGTACCATTTGGACTGTCGTTGCCTTACTGTTCTTATCCATTCAGTAAAAGCAAATCACAGCTTATCCTTTGATCAAGCTATTCAATTCAGTAAGATTTGCTAGATCTTTTAATGTCATATGTTTTATTGCAGAATATTAGAAAATGGAAGTGTTAGCTTCCTTTCTTGTTTTTGCTTTTTGATAAGTAAACCGACAGCTCCTTATAGCTCGAATTCGATAGTCGTGATTGATAAAGGCCGCTTCTACATGTTCTGAAAATTAACTGTTTGCTACATATTTTTGTTGAAGGAGTTTTGGTGTATGTTCTTCATATAACTTGCTGCACAAGAAAGCATTAGATTGTACGTTATTCATTCATATGCAAAATCGGCTGAGAAAAGAATTGTATAGGAGGGCCTTAGAAGGTGTAATTATTTGTAAACTTTTTAAATTGATATCTTCACAAAACTTAATGTGAGCTTTTGAGCTGTCTATTATTCATGTTTATCTTTTATTTTAGTTGACCAAAAATATGTTGTTTTTCTTAATATAAAGATAGTGCGTTCATATGCACAACATGTGCATCACTAAAAGAAAACTTATGAACTTGACTGATCACTTGAAAAATAAAATTCATATGATTGGCAATAAACAATATAGGTGAGGGTACGGTGTGCTTGAGGAGGGAGTCTGTCAAACTCAGTTAGGTCCTAGGATGATTTGATTTGATTTGATTTTGTCTCATTGTCTTAAGATAGGCTTCTCAATTTAAACCAATAATTTAAGGAACCATCTATATATTTCCTCTTGGTTATCGAAACAAAAAGTAAGTAGATGATGGTAGGTTCATATGGCTATATGTAATATATATTGATTTCATGAAATTGCACAATTGTATCATTATATTTCTTGCTCAAGCGCACTGGAACTTTAGGATTTCATTTTGAATCGAGAAAGTGGCAGAGAAGATCTGATATTCTATTGCATTTTCATACTTTATTTTTTGAAGATTAGTTGGCTCTTACATTATTTTTGTGTGAACTTTCCAATTTGAGTATTTAGTTCTGGTAGAAGTATTCTTCTTTTATGTACATAAGTTCAACTCTTTGAGAAAATGATATCGAAAACAAATAGAAAGAAAGCAAAAATTTCCCTTTGAGCGCTCTTATTTACTTCACATTTGTTTGTTGCCCAAGTAGAATTGTCTTCATTCAAATAAGGTAATTTGATAAATGATGTCCAGGACTCCAAGGCTTTTTCGCCAATGCTTAAAAGCTAACTGATCATGTTGTCTCTAATTCCTATTGTTCTTACTGGTAGTATAGCAAGGAATACGGGTTTCGAAAATCTGGCAGGCAGACAAAAATATTTCATTAACTAAAATTTATATTTGTACGAAAATCTGTTAAACTCCAGTTCAAAATTGCACGTGGAACTTATATTTTGACCTCCTTTTGCCTTTTGAATCTTCATTTGTTTTTTTATTAGTAAAGAGTCTAAAGACCAAAATTGTTGTCCTGTCACAATTTATCTTCTTTATTATTGCAGTTCTTGTGATCCGTTGTGATTGTTTTCTACTTCTATTATTCAGTAGCACTCGAACCAGAAGGTAAATTTTCTAATCTCTTATCATTTATTTTTAGGTCAATGTTGAAAGTATATCCGGTAATGTAAATACGTACTTGACATTTCTCATTCAGGAAATAGATGAGTGAAATGTCGAGTAAAAATCATAAAAATCAGAACTACGAAAAAAATACATGCTGACAAGAAGGCTAGGCGACGCGAATTATACAGAATGATGCAGTAGTTTAAAAAGAGGCTCTCCTAGTACGAGCACGAGCAAGTAAGGCTGAAACAAGTGGCTGGCAACTTCCTACCTGCTTGCTAATTAATAGCTCTATTAACGCATCATCCTCTATGAGTGCTAATATTTCAAGCGAGCAGTATCTTCCTTTTGTGGGACATTCAATATATGAAACAGGTTAGAGAGTTAGACAGTCATTTCTTGATGGTATCTGAAATTATAAACACATATATGCATTCATAACTATCAAATTATATACTTACACTTCCTATTGTTATATCCCACGATCTACATCTAACACAAATTATGAACAATATACTGAACAATCAATAAAAATTCAAGCATCAACTGATTATGTTATGATAAAGACTGTTCCTAAATGCAAATTTTGCGGAGCCAAAAATTTTGAATATGAGCCACCCGCATTCTGTCGTCGCAAAGGCATTGTTAAGCTAACTTCACATCTAGTACTACAAGAGTTAAGAAATTTGTATCTAGGAAATACTGAAGAATCAACGCATTTTCGAACCTACATAAGAACATACAATAATATATTTGCATTCACATCTTTGGGAGTAAGCTATAACAAAGAACTAGAAAAAAGGAAAAAAGGTATTTATACATTTCGAGTTCAGGGACAAATGTATTATTTCATAAATGACTTGATACCAAGTAATGATAAAGGAAAAAATCTACAATTATATTCCTATGATAGTGAAAATGAAGTGAGCAATCGAATGACATGTTCCAATAAATTGAAGGAGTGTACTGTGAAAAATTTAATGGAAATATTAAAAACCAATCCTTACTCTACGTTTTTGAAATCCTTAATAAATATTCGCCAATTATCAGATTTTTCCATTGCACTTAAGTGTGATGTTGGCCTAGTGTGATGACCCAAAGGGTCATATCATATTTTAGAACTCAATTCTTTGCTCTTTACCCTTAAAAGTCTCATTTTTACCCTCCTCAATTTACGTGCGCAGTCCAAGCGTGATTCCGGAAAGCTTTTTTGTGAAAAATTGATGAAATAATAATTATTAGCCTAAAAAGTTTATTTTAGTTGACTTCGGTTAACGTTTTGAGTAAAGAGACCCGGCCCCGTATATTGACGGTCCTGGTGGATCCGTAGTAAAATATGGGACCTGGACATATGCCCGGAATCAAATTCCGAGGTCCCTAGCTCGAGATATGATTTTTTGTCAAAAATTGGAAGACAAAAAATTTAATGATTTTAAGAAATTGGTTAATGTTTGATCTTCTTGGTATCGGGTCCGAATTTTTGTTTCGGAACCCGGTACAGGTCCGTTATGATATTTAGTACTTGTCTGTGAAATTTGGTGAGGAACGGAGTTGGTTTGACGTGATTCGGTCATTCGGTTGTGAAAATAGAGGTTTTGAAACTTCCTTAAAAATTTCATTCAATTTAGTGTTAAATTCGTAGTTTTAGATGTTATTTTGGTGATTTGATCGCACGAGCAAGTTCATATGATGTTTTAGGACTTGTGTGCATGTTTGGATTGGAGCCCCGAGGGCTCGGGTGCCATTCGGACGATGCGCAAGTTGATTTCAAAACTCAACAGGGCTGCTGGTGCACCAGATTTGGTGTACCCGCACCTGCGAGCTTTTGGTCGCAGGTGCGAGCCAAGCTCCGCAGGTGCGACCCAAGGATGGGAGGCCAGTATCCGCATATGCGAAACTTTCTTCGCAGGAGCGGGACCGCAGAAATGGAACCTAGTCTGCAGATGCGGCCCCAGCCGCCCCAGCCTTTTTCCGCAGAAGCAGACACCTGGTCCGCAGAAGCGGTTCCGCAGGTGCGAAAGTCGTTGGACAGTGAGTTCACTTATATCGGGACTCAAGCGATTTCTTCACATTTTTCAAAGGATAGAAGACCTAGGGGCAATTTTCAAAAGACCATTTCTTCCTCAAAGTATAGGTAAGTGATTCTTAACTAGTTTCTTTCAATATTTCACTTCATTTATTTCAACCAAACATCTAGGAAATTCATGATAAAAATTGGGGGTTTGGGTAGAATACTAGAATTAGGGATTTTTGAAAAATTGGAAATTAGACCTCAATTTGGGGTCTCACTTCGAAACTAGTTACATATTTGGGCTCGGGGGTGAATGGGTGAATGGGTTTTGGTCCGAACCTCGAGTTTTGACCAAGCGGGCCCGGGGTCTATTTTTGACTTTTTGGGAAAAATATTAGGAAACCAAAATTTATGTATTGAAATTGATATCTTTATAAATATTTGATGTTATTAAGTTAATTATGGCTAGATACGAGTGGTTTGGAGGTAGAATCTAGAGGAAAAGTGGTACTTGAGCAGTGAGTGGCATGTGGATCGAGGTAAGTGTTGTGTCTAACCTTGACTTGAGGGTTTGGGAACCTTTGCCTTATTTGCTATTGATAAACCATGTGAGCAGCGTATACGTGAGGTGACGAGTACCTATGCGCTGCCAATTTACCTGTTTTACCTGTTTCTTTCCGTACTCTTTATATCGTTTCTCCCCTGCTTTACTTGTTACATGTTTAATTGTAATTCCATGCCTAATTATTACCTGTTAGATAATGTGCTCCCTTGTTGATGATATTTGTTACTCCGTATAATTATTGTTCCCCGTTGTTGGCTTAAGCTGTTTGTATTGGCATTTTTGTGATATCTTGTTTGGTCTCGCTGAGTAGTATTAATTTTATAGAGTTATATTGATTATACGGCTACCGGTTGCCTTGTTATAAATATTAAGTGTTGGTAAGGGCCTTGTGTGAATTTTATGAAACTTATGTACACTATGTGTAATTTATTATGATTCGGTGGGATTGGATTGCACGCTGCAATGGGAGGAATAAGGGAGGATTGATGAGGAGGAATAAAGGTGAATATGTTTATACGATGGGATTGGGTTGCACGCTGTAACAGGGGGAATAAGGGTGGATTTATATGGACTAATAAGGGTGAACTATCATATTGATATTGATATTGATATTGATATATGGTGGGATCGGGTTGTGCGCCGCAATATATATATATATATATATATATATATATATATATATATATATATTACTGTTATTGTTATTGTTATGGAGGAATAAGGGAGGATTTTGTGTTGTCTGGTAGGATCGGGATGTGCGCCGCATAAATATATGTGTTTATGATTTTTTTCTCTGTCTGTGTAAGTTATTCGGTAGTTTTACATTTCCCCTAAGGATTGGTTATAGCTGGATATTGATAAGACACTGGAGTTATGTATTTATTTCTACAATTTACTGCTTTTAAATTAGACTGTTCTCCTTTTCTGCCTTATTATTTATTGTCTGTAGCTTATATATTGTGGGTGTCTCGCCGTAGCCTCGCCACTCCTTCGTCGAGGTTAGGCTCGTCACTGATATTGCACTCTGCACTTCCAGTGTAGATTTTGGAGCAGGTAGTGGTTGATTGAGAGATTGGCTCAGGTTACACAGTTTGTAGACCCAAGGTAGTCATGTTGGCGTCCGCAGGCCCTGGCGTCCCCTTCCACATCTCTATATTACTGTTTTTATTTATTTCCAAAAACATTTGTAATTTCTTTTAGACAAATATTTATATAAAATCATAGTGTGTTCGTGAATTGTGACACCGGATTTCTGAGTAGATGTAGTATGTAAATGGCATCGATATATATATATATACTTCTTTACTTTTATGTCGCTTTATTTAGACTGTTTACTAATAAATACTAAAATTGGAAAGAAATGGCTAAATAATCTCTAAGGTTGGTTTGCCTGGAAAGTGTGATGCTAGGCGCCATCATGACCCCAACGGTCAGAATTCGGTTCGTGACAAGTTGGTATCAGAGCACTAGGTTGCTTAGGTCTCACAATTCATGGACAAGCTTAGTAGAGTCTAGGTTATCTCAATACTGATTGAACTTTCTTATTTCTATTCTCTCATAGATGGCGAGAACATGTATCGCTTCTTCCGCTAATCAGCAGCCAGAGCCTCCAGCAACAGCTCTTATGAGGGGCAGAGGTCGAGGCCGAGGCCGTGCTAGAGGCCGAGGCAGGGGCAGGGGCAGGTCTCAGCCCAGAGCCCAAGCAGAATCCCCAGATGTGGAGCCTCAAGTAGAGTTCGATGAGGAGGTTTTAGCTCAGACTATTCCTCTCGGACCAGCTCAGGTCCTGGAGGATTTTATTGCCACCCTAATGCTATAGGATGCCTTGGTCCGATTAGTGGGCCTTATGGAGAGTGTGGCCCAGACTGCGCATTCCCCATGGCACCAGTCGTATCTCAGGCTGGACGAGGAGCCCAGATTCCTGCTACTCACACTCCGGAGCAGATGGCTCCCCAGTTTCAGACTCTAGTAGCTCATCCAGTCGGGGTAGTTCAGTCGGTTGCTCCGACACAGCCCGGTGATGGATCAGCTATGTCTTCTTAGGCCTTATGGAGATTGGATAGGTTTACCAAGCTCTTTCCAGTTCATTGCAGTGGTGCTACTTCAGAGGATCCCCGGAGTATCTTATAGTTGTCATGAGGTTCTTCGGAACATGGGTATATTGGAGACCAATGGGGTCGACTTTGCTGCTTTTCATATGATTGGTTCCGCCAAGAAATGGTGGAGGGATTATTTGCTGAACACTAGCTGGGTCGCATGCTCTTACTTGGGACCAGTTTTCACATCTCTTCTTAGAGAAGTTTCTGCCTATCACCTTGAGAGAGGAGCGCTATCGTCAGTGCGAGCGTCTCCAGCAGGGCGGCATGACTGTTACTTAGTATGAAACCTGTTTTGTGGATCTGGCCCGTCATGCTATTCTTCTTCTTCCCACAGAGAGAGAGATGGTGAAGAGGTTTATTAAGGGACTTTCTCAGCCTATTAGATTGGAGATGGATAAGAAAACCAGGAGCGAGATTTTTTTCCAAGATACGGCCAATGTCGCCAGACGAGTCGAGATGGTTCTTGGACAGGGAGGTCAGGGGTCGGATAAGAGACCTCATCATTCCGGTGGGTTCAGCGGCACCTCATCTGGAGGCAGGGATACTTTTGTTAGAGACCATCCTCCCAGGCCATTCCATCCAGCGCTTCAGGTATCTCACAGTGCTTCAGGGAGTCGTGGTTCTTATGTACCTCCTTCTGGGCAGCCAACCTATAGTGCACCACCAGCTCCTATTAGGGCACCTACTCTTCAAAGTTATTATCGTGGTCAGTCGGCTTGTCTGGGTCAGTCTCAGTTTCCAAAGCCACGGTATCAGGATGGATATTTTGGTGTGGTGATTATGGGCATATCCAGAGGACCTGTCCGAGATTATTGGGTGTTCAGCCACAGCATCAGGGTTCTCTGGCCATGGTTCTGGCACCAATGTTGCACCGCTTTCTCATCCAACAAGAGGCATGGCCGCAGGGGTCAGGTAGCCAGAGGTAGGGGCCAGACTGTTAGAGGTGGAGGTCAGGCTGTTAGAGGTGGAGGCCCACCAGCTAGAGGCCATCCTAGGGATATGGTTCAAAGTGGTGGGGCCTAGCCCCGATATTATGCTTTTCCAGCCAAACCTGAGGCTGAGTCATCTGATGTTGTCATTATAGGTACTGTTTCAGTTTGCAGTAGAGATGCTTCAGTTCTATTTGATCCGGGGTCTACTTACTCCTATGTGTCATCTTACTTTGCTTCATATTTTATTGTATCTCGTGATTCCTTGAGTGCCCCTGTATATGTGTCCACACATGTGGGAGATGCTATTCTGGTAAATCGTGTATATCGTTCGTGTGTGGTCACTATTGGGAGTCTTGAGACCAGTGTAAACCTTCTGCTCTTAGATATGGTGTATTTCGATGTTATATTGGGTATGGATTGGTTATCACCTTATCATGCTATTTTGGACTGTCACACCAAGACATTGACATTAGCCTTGCCGAGGTTGCCTCGGTTAGAGTGGAGAGGGACTCCTGGCCATTCTACCAGCAGGGTTATTTCTTATATGAAGGCTCGGCATATGGTTGAGAAGGGGTGTTTGACCTATTTGGCTTATGTTCGTGATTCTAGTGTTGAGGTTCCCTCTATGGATTATGTGCCTGTTGTTCGTGAATTTCTAGAGGTATTTCCTACTGACCTGTCGGGGATTCCACCCGACAAGGAAATTGACTTTTGCATTGATTTGGCTCTGGGCACTCAGCCCATTTTCATTCCGCCATACCAGATGGCCCCACTCGAACAGTTGCAGGATTTTCTTGATAAATGCTTCATTAGACCTAGTGTCTCGCCCTGGGGTGCACCGTTGTTATTTGTGAAGAAGAAGAAGAAGGATAGGTCTATGAGGATGTGTATAGATTATCGGCAGTTGAACAAAGTCACCATCAAGAACAAGTATCTGTTGCCGAGGATTGATGATTTATTTGATCAGCTTCAGGATGCCAAGGTGTTTTCGAAGATTGATTTGAGATCTGGCTACCATCAGTCGAGGATTAGGGCATCTGATGTCCCTAAGACAACTTTGTACGCGGTATAAGCACTATGAGTTTCTAGTGATGTCCTTTGGGTTGACCAATGCCCCAGCAGCATTTATGGATTTGATGAACTGAGTGCTCAAGCCTTATTTAGATTCCTTCATGATCGTGTTTATTGACGACATCTTGATATACTCCCACAGTCAAGAGGAGCATGAGCAGCACCTCAGGATAGTGCTCCAGACTTTTAGGTACAGTCAGTTAGTTATATGCTAAATTTTCGAAGTGCGAGTTTTGGTTAGAGTTAGTCGTTTTCTTGGGCCACGTCGTATTAGCAGAGGGTATTCAGGTAGATCCTAAAAAGATTGAGGCAGTCAAGAACTAGCCTAGACCCACCTCAGCCACAGAGATCATGAGCTTCTTGGGTTTGGCGGGTTATTATCGTCGATTTGTGGAGGGGTTTTCATCCATAGCATCCCCGTTGACCAGGTTGACCCAGAAAGGTGCCCCCTCCAGATGGTCAGACGAGTGTGAGGCGAGCTTTTAGAAGCTCAAGACAGCTTTGACTACAGAGCCAGTGTTGGTGTTACCATCAGGTTTAGGATCTTACACACTATATTTTGATTCCTCCCGTGTTGGGCTCGGAGCAGTATTGATGCAGGAGGGCAGGGTGATTGCATATGTGACGGCAGTTGAAGGCTCATGAGAATAATTATCATGTCCATCATTTAGAGTTGGTAGCCATTGTTCATTCGCTGAAGATTTGGAGGCACTATCTTTATGGCATGTCGTGTGAGTTTTTCACGGATCATCATAGCCTTCAGTATTTGTTCAAGCAAAAGGATTTCAATTTGAGGAAGAGGAGGTGGTTAGAGCTATTGAAAGACAATGATATCACTATATTGTATCATCCGGGGAAGGCCAATGTGGTGGCCGAAACATTGAATAAGAAGGCAGTGAGTATGGGCAGCTTGCATTCATTCCAGTCAGTGAGAGACCACTAGCTTCAGATGTTAAGACTTTGGCCAATGAGTTTGTGAGGTTGGATATTTCAGAGCCCAACCGTGTTTTAGATTGCACAGTCGCTCGGTCTTCCTTGGATATGAAGGAGTTTTGAGGATGCAGGTTCGCGTGTGTGTGCCTAATATTGATGGGATTCGTGAGTTGATCCTTGAGGAGGCTCACAGTTCTCGATATTCTATTCACCCGGGCGCCGCCAAGATGTATCAGGATTTCTAGCAGTATTATTGGTGGAGGAGGATATAGTTTCTTATGTAGCTCGGTGCCTGAATTGTCAGCAGGTGAAGTACGAGAATCAGAGACCCGGTGGTTTGCTTCAGCAGATGGAGATTCCTGAGTGGAAGTGGGAGCGTATCACTATGGACTTTGTTGTTGGACTCCCATGAACTCAGAGGAAGTTCGACGCAGTTTGGGTCATTGTGGATAGGCTTACTGAGTTAGAACACTTCATTCTTGTGGCAGTTACCTATTCTTTGGAGCGGTTGGCAGAGATTTATATTCGGGAGATCGTCCGTCTTCACGGTGTGCCCGTGTCTATCATTTCTAATCGAGGTACGCAGTTTACCTCGCACTTCTTGAGGGAAGTACAGCGTGAGTTGGGTACGCGGGTTGAGTTGAGCACATCATTTCATCCTCGGACGGATAGGCAGTCCGATCGTACTATCCGGATCTTGGAGGATATGCTCCGCGCTTGTGTTATAGACTTCGGGGGTTCGTGGGATCAGTTCTTGCACCTTGCAGAGTTCACCTACAACAACAGCTACCAGTCAAGCATTCAGATGGCTCCCCATGAGGCATTATATGGTAGGCGATGCAGGTCGCCAATTGGGTGATTTGAGCCGGGGAGGCTCGATTGCTGGGTACATCTTTAGTATGTGAGGCCTTGGACAAGGTCAAGATTATACAATATCGACTTCTCACAGCTCAGTCCAGGAAAAAGAGTTATGCTGACCGTAGAGTTCGTGATGTGGTATTCATGGTCGGGGAGAGAGTGTTGCTGCGGGTATCACCCATGAAGGGTGTCATGAGATTTGGGAAGAAGGGCAAGTTAAGCCCTAGATATATCAGACCTTTTGAGATTCTCAAGAGAGTGGAAGAGGTGGCTTATAGACTTGCGTTGCCTCTGGGGTTATCAGAAGTTCATACAGTATTCCATGTGTCCATGCTCCGGAAGTATCATTGTGACCCGTCCCACGTCGTAGATTTCAGCTCTGTCTAGTTGGACAAGGATTTAGATTATGAGGCGGAGCTGGTAGCAATTCTGACCAGTAGGTACGTCAGTTGAGGTCGAAGAGTTATCCTTCAGTTCGAGTGCAGTGGATAGGTCAGCATGTTGAGGTAGCTACTTGGGAATCCGAGTTGGACATGCGGAGTAGATATCCCCACTTATTCACCAATTCAGGTGCTTTTCTATGTCTGTTCGAGGATGAACGGTTGTTTTAGAGGTGGAGATTGTGATGACCCAAAGGGTCATCTTATGTTTTAGAACTCAATTATGCGCTCTTTAGCCTTAAAAGTCTCATTTTTACCCTCCTCAATTTGCGTGCACAGTCCGGACGTGATTCCGGAAAGCTTTTAAGTGGAAAATTGATGAAATAATAATTTTTGGCCTAAAAGGTTGATTTTAGTTGACTTCGGTCAATGCTTTGAGTAAACATACCCGGACCCGTGTTTTGACGGTCTTGGTAGGTCCTTAGTAAAATATGGGACCTGGGCGTATGCCCGGAATCGAATTCTGAGGTCCCTAGCTCGAGATATGAATTTTTGTTGAAAATTGAAAGACTGAAAAATTTAATGATTTTAAGAAATTGGTTAATGTTTGATCTTATTGGTATCGGGTCTGTATTTTGGTTCCGGAACCCGCTACAGGTCCATTATGATACTTAATACTTGTTTGTGAAATTTGGTGAGTAACGGAGTTGGTTTGACATGATTTGGGCATTCAGTTGTGAAAATAGAGTTTTTGAAACTTTTTAAAAATTTCATTCAATTTGGTGCTAAATTCATAGTTTTAGATGTTATTTTGGCGATTTGATCGCACGAGCAAGTTCGTATGATGATTTAGGACTTGTGTTCATGTTTGGGTTGGAGCCGCGAGGGCTCGGGTACCATTCGGATGACACAAGTTGAGTTTAAAACTCAACAGGGCTTCTGGTGCACCAGATCTGGTGTGCCCGCACCTGCGAGCTTTTGGTCGCAGGTGCGACCCAAGGATGGGAGGCTAGTTTTTGAAGATGCAGAATTTTCTTTGCAGTAGTGGGATCGCAGAAGCGGAACCCAGTCCACAGATGCGGCCCCAACCGGCCCAGCCTTTTTCCGCAGGTGTGACCCATGCACCGAGTTGGACATGCGGAGTAGGGCAGTGAGTTCACTTATATCGGGACTCAAGCCATTTCTTCACATTTTTCAAAAGATAGAAGACCTAGGGGCGATTTTTAAAAGACCATTTCTTCCTCAAAGTATAGGTAAGTGATTCTTAACTCGTTTCTTTCAATCTTTCACTTCATTTTACAAGATTTCAACCAAAAATCTAGGAAATTCATGGTAAAAATTGGGGGTTCGAGTAGAATTAGAAATTTTTGAGAAATTGGAAATTAGACCTCAATTTGGTGTCGCATTTCGAAACTAGTTACATATTTGGGCTCGGGGGTGAATGGGTGAATGTGTTTTGGTCCGAACCTCGAGTTTTGACCAAGCGGACCTGGGGTCGATTTTTGACTTTTTGGGGGAAATGTTGGGAAACCTAAATTTATCTATTGAAATTGATTTTTTTTATCAATAATTGATTTTATTAAGTTAATTATGGCTAGATACGAGTGGGTTGGAGGTGGAATCTAGAGGAAAAACGGTACTTGAGCAGTGAGTGGTCTGTGGATCGAGGTAAGTGTTGTGTCTAACCTTGACTTGAGGGTTTAGGAACCTTTGCCTTATTTGCTATTGATAAACCACGTGAGCGGCGTATACGTGAGGTGACGAGTACCTATGCGCTGCCAATTTACCTGTTTCTTTCCGTACTCTTTATGTCGTTTCTCCCCTGCTTTACTTGTTACTTGTTTAATTGTAATTACATGCCTAATTGTTACCTGTTAGATAATGTGCTCCCTTGTTGAAGATATTTGTTACTCCGTAGATTTATTGTTCCCCGTTATTGGCTTAAGCTGTTCTTATTGGCATTTTTGTGATATCCTGGTTTGGTCTCACTGAGTAGTATTAATTTTATAGAGTTATATTGATTATACAGCTCCCGATTGCCTTGTTCTAAATATTAAGTGTTGTTAAGGGCCTTGGGTGAATTTTATGAAACTTCTGTACACTATGTGTAATTTATTATGATTCAGTGGGATCGCATTGCACGCCGCAACAGGAGGAATAAGGGAGGATTGATGAGGAGGAATAAGGGTGAATATGTTTATACGGTGGGATTCGATTGCACGCCGCAACAGGGGGAATAAGGGTGGATTAATATATACTAATAAGGGTGAACTATCATATTGATATTGATATTGATATATGGTGGGATCGGGTTGTGCGACGCAATATATATATATGCTATTGTTATTATTATGGAGGAATAAGGGAGGATTTTGTGTTGTCTGGTGGAATCGGGATGCCCACCGCATCAATATATGTGTTTATATATTTTTCTATAAATGTGTAAGTTATTCGGTAGCTTTACATTTTGCCTAAGGATTGGTTATAGCTGGATATAGATAAGACACTGGAGTTATGTATTTATTTCTGCAATTTACTGCTTTTAAATTAGACTATTCTCCTTTTCTACCTTATTATTTATTGTCTGTAGCTTATATATTATGGGTGTCCCGCCGTAGCCTCGTCACTTCTTCGTTGAGGTTAGGCTCGGCACTTACCAGTACATGGGGTCGGTTGTACTTATACTGCACTCTGCACTTCCTATGCAGATTTCGGAGCAGGTAGTGGCTGATTAAGAGATTGACTCAGGTTACATAGTTTGAGACCCAAGGTAGTCCTGCTGGCGTCCGCAGGCCCTGGTGTCCGCTTCCACATCTCTATATTATTGTTTTTCTTTATTTCCAAAAACAGTTGTAATTTCTTTCAGATAGATGTTTTGTAGAAAATCATAGTGTATTCGTGAATTGTGACACCGGATTTCTGGGTAGAAGTAGTATGTTAATGGCATCGATATATATATAAATATTTACCTTTATGTCGCTTTATATTGACCGTTTACTGATAATTACTAACATTGGAAAGAAATGGCTAAATAATCTCTAACATTTGGTTGCCTGGCAAGTGTGATATTAGGCTCCATCACGATCCCGACGGTGGAAATTTCGGATCATGACATCCAGATCAATGAATATTCAACCTACCAACTACGTCAGAAGTGGCAGGGATATGGGTAGAACAAGATACCAATAATTGTATCCCTACACCACATATTTGAATATATACAAAAAGTTATAGAAGTCAGCTGGTAAACTATTATTACGGATGTTATGACCCATTGCAATATCCATTATTGTTATCTTACTGTCAAAATAGTTGGCATTGTGGTATTCAAAAACTTAAGCCTTCATCTACCCCTTCTAAACACATCCCTATTGTGAATACGAACAATTGCCATGTGTAACCAATATGATTTCAATTGATGGATTCCTTGACATGGAAGTTGAAATGATGCAAAAAGGCAAATGAAAAAGAGAAATTATTTCTTGTCGTGAATACTATTGTTATCAACTGCAAAATAGAGATGATGAAAATATAATCTTACATTCAGGACGATTATTACAACAATATGTTGTACACGAATGGATAAAAGTTGAAACTCCAAGATTAGATTTCGCTTCTTTCAATCAAGATTTATTCAGGATGGACGTGTTAGCGGGACTTTTAGATGTTTTACGTCGTGGTGAGAGAGAAGGCTCACAGTTAGGTAAGAATAGAATACTTCCACTTAGCTTCACAAGAGGACCATGAAATATGCGCCACCGATATATATGTGCTATTGCATTAGTGCAACATTTTGGAATACCTTATATATTTCTAACTATGACATGCAACTCTTCTTGGCCTAAAATTCAAGAAAACTTGTTGTCGACAGATGAGGCTCATAATAGACCCGACTTAGTTAGTCGAATATTTCGAGCAAAACTAGAAGAGATTAAAAAAGATATACTAAAAAGATAAATATTTGGTAAAGTTGCAGCATTTATGTACACAGTAGAATTCCAAACATGGGGACTTGCGCATGCTCATTTTCTTATTATACTCGAGAAAAAATACAAACTACTGACTCATGAGGTATATGATAAATTTGTTTATGCTGAATTACCATATCCTAAAAGAAACTCTGATTTATTTAAGATTGTTACACAACACATGCTACATGGTCCTTGCGGTTAATTAAATCCAACAAGCCCATGTATGAATAAAAACAACGGTCGTTGTAAATTCAAGTTTCCAAGAGAGTTTGCTGAACGGATAACTAAACGAAAAAATTCATACCCTATTTATAGAAGACAAAATACAGGAAAATGTGTGGAAATTAAAGGACAACTTTTTGATAATTCATGGGTTGTTTCCTAAAATTCATTCTTACTTAGTAAATTTAATTGTCATATAAATATGGAGATTTGCTCTTATATTAAATTTGTAAAGTACATTTACGAATATATTTACAAGGGAAATGATCAAATTGCATTTCATATACATCCTAACGCTACGAATATAGAAGTAGGTGAAATAAAGGAATACCAATCTACTAGGTGGGTGACACCTCCTAAGGCTGCATGGCGCATATTTGCTTTTCCTATCAGTGAAATGATTCCAAATGTATACCATCTTCAACTCCATCTTGATGGACAAAAAATTGTTTCCTTCAAAAATACAGAAAAAATTAGTACAATTGTAAATAATTCTATAATTAAAAAAATAATGTTAATTAAAGTTTTTACAATGAATAGCGAAAACGAAGATGCTATGAAGTTGAATTTATTATATCGAGAATTTCTAGAATATTTTGTACGGTTCGCAACATACAAAATGTGTTTCACATCGCCAACAAAGATATGCTATTGGTAGAGTTGTAACATGTATCCAACTGAAGGAGAAAGATACTATCTTAGATTTCTCTTAATGAACGTAAGAGGGCCAAAATCGTATAAAGATTTGCGAACTGTAAACGGAGTAACTTGTGACACGCTTAGAGAAGCTGCGAAAAAAAGACGATTATTACTTTGCAATAATAATTTAATAGGATGCATGTCAGAAGCAGTAAGTTACCAAATGCTACACAGTTTAAGACACTTATTTGTTCTATTATTAGTTTATTGCAATTCCGCTAATCCAAGAGAGTTGTGGGAAAATTTTGAAAATTCGATGTCTGAAGATTTCAAAAATACCGAACATGCATACAAGAGAAATTCGTTACAAAGTGCTAAACCATATTAATGATATTCTTCATTCAATGGTTCGTGATATCAACGAATTTGAACTAACTCGGGGCAAAATGCAACCATCTGCAATAGCCAAAGAAGCTAAAGATGTACATTATGAAAGGAATATTAAACTAAACATTGAACGAAGAAGAGATTACAATATAATCCTTGATATAAAATTCTCAAATAAACCTGGAGGATTCTTCATTGATGGTCCGAACGGAACTGGAAAAAGCTTTTTATATCTTGCCTTATTAGCTACAGTGAGAGATATAGAATTTATAGCATTAGCGACTGCAAGTGCAGGTGTTGCTGCTTCACTTCTTCCTGGAGGCCGGACTTCTCATTCCCAATTTAAAATACCTATTGATGTTGATGGAAATTTTAGTTGCAATATTAGTAAACAAAGCTTACCGGCATCATTGATTCGAATTGTAAAACTAATTGTATAGGGTGAAATTTCAATGGAGAAAAAAAAAATGATTGAAGCACTAGATTTTCTCCTTAGGGATTTAATGGAACCAACTATGATGTTCGACGGAAAGGTTGTTGTATTCAGCGGCGATTTTAGACAGACTCTTCCCGTCGTCCGAGGTGGACAAAGGGAAGATTTGTTTCGTGAAAGCTTACTATGTTCTCAAATTTGGCATCGACTTGAAAAATTACAATTTTCCAAAAATATGCGTGTGAAAACAGACCCAGCTTTTTGTGAATATTTAATGAGAATTGATAATAGAAAAGAAAGAAAAAATGATGTCACGACCCAAAATCAAAACTAAGGTCGTGATGGCGCCGAACAGCGGGGCCAGGCAAGTCGACTCTTAATTTACTAAAGGTTCCTTCTTATTAGTTTAAACACTTTAAAATAGGCTCAGTTTTTAAAATTTAAAACATGATTTGACAAGGATAATTAGCCAGTTTTTATCAAAACAGTCATGATAAGGAATGAGCCAATATGTATATATATACATGCCCATAAACCAAAATAACAACTCTGTGTGTGCCAGGAACCAGTGTCACAAGTCCTACGGTCATACTAACAGAATATACAAAACATAATATACAATCCCACTGTCTGAAAGGAATAGACGGGAATATAAGCAAAAGAAAACTCCAAGGTGCCACCGAGGATCGTCAGGAGAAGCAGCTCACCGTGAAGTCGGGTCCAACTGAGATCAGAATCAAGATCTGTTCTGATAACCAGATGCACCAGCCTCAGAACCTGTACAATTAAGTACAGAAGTGCAGCATGAGTACATAAACAAATATGTACCCAGTGAGTATCCCGCCTAACCTCGAAGAGGTAGTTACGAGAGGTAGACGTGATACTTACTAGGGTCAACATTTCTAAATAACATGATTTAATAGGAATTAGTCAGGCATAACAGCCGTAGGAATCACAAGGAGATAAATCATCAAGCATAGTTGTATTTACCTTTGCATGTCAAATTTCAGTAGCACATAAGGTACTAAATTCCTTATTAACATGAACCAGTTTGTAAAATTACAACAATTCCCAGTAAATCATACAGCACATAATAGGCCGGACACGTACGACTGAAACGTCACAAAAAATAAATGTGCACTGCCGAGGGTCGAACGGCTCGAACCATAGATGAATCCATTACCTTGCTCGCGAATCGAACATGCGACGTGGTTGACATAATAGTAGGGCTATTGTAACAACCCGACCGGTCGTTTGGAGCTCTAGCGCGTCGTTCAGTTATTTGAAGTCGTGAGTAGCTCCGTTTCAGGTATTATGACTCGTGGGCGTTGTCAGAATTGAATTCCAAGAAGTTTAGAATTTATTTGGAAAGAAAATTCTCATTTCAGAAGCCTTAAGTTGGAGAAATCAACTAAGATTGGAATTTTGAGTAAACGATCTCCGAATTAGGATTTGAAGGTTCCAGCAGGTTTGTATGATGATTTCAGACTTGGGTGTATGTCCGGACCGGGTTTTTGATAACCTGAGAGCATTTCGGCGTATATTGTGGAAGTTAGCATTTTAGAAGGATTTCATGAATTTGGGGTTGAAGTGCATATCAGTGAGGTTGATGTCCGTTTGGGATTGCGAGTCTGGGAATAGCTTCGTATGGTAATTCTGCAATTGGGAGCGCGATCGAAAGTGAATTTGGATGTCTGTGGGTCATTTTGGAGTCAGTTGGCTAAAGATAGAAATTTGAAGATTTTTGAGAAATCCGGCCGGAAGTGGAAGTTTTGTTATCGAGATCGGAATGTGATTCCGAAGGTTAGAGCAGGTCCGTAATGTTGAATATGACTTGTGTGCAAAATTTGAAATCAATCGAACGTGATTTGATAGGTTTCAGCATCGGATGTAGAAGTTTGAAATTCTAAGTTCTTAAAGAATTGAATTTGAGTGTGATTTGTGATTTCGGCGTTGTTTGATGTGATTTGAGGGCTCGAGCAAGTCCATGTCATGTTTTGGGGCAGATTGGTATAATTGGACGGGGTCCCGGGGGCCTCGGGTGGATTCCGGGTGGTTAACGGATCAAAGTTGAAGTTGGAAAAGGGCTGAAGCTGCTGTCATCTGGTGTAACCACACCTGCGAGGCTTTGACCGCAGGTGCTGGAGCCGCAGGTGCTGGAGTTGCAGGTGCGGCTTGGGATGTCGCAGGTGCAAGAGTGGGAAGACTTGGTTGGGAACCACAGGTGCGATGGATATTCCGCACCTACGATGCCGCAGGTGCAGGCAGTGGGGGCGCAAGTGCGATTTGGCTGGAGTTGAGTGAAACCGCAGGTGCGAGAGATTTGGTCGCACCTGCAGGATCGCAGGTGCGGAAATCGACCTGGGCAAAATGTTTTAAAACGAGCATTTGGGGTTCATTGTCTTCATTTTTCATGGTTTAGGCAATTTTGGGAGAGCCTCTCAAGGGAGATTTCACCAAGCATCAAGAGGTAAGTTGTTTCTACTTGTTTCTAAGGTTAAATACAAGATTATATGCATGGATTAAGCATGAAAATTGATAGGAAATTGGGGGTTTTTTTGGAAGAATAACCTAGAAAATGTAACTTTGGATTTTAGCCACGAATTGAGCATGAATATTTGAGTAAATTATATATTTGAGTTAGTAAGGCTATGGGTAGAACGTACCTTCGAGAAATTTTGGATTCCGGGCACGTGGGCCCGAGGGTATTTTGGTCATTTTACTGATCGGGGTTGGGAAAACATATAATCTGAATTCATTGTGAGTATTAGGATGAATTTTCATTGCTTTGTCATTTATGTGGTAGTTTCGGAGCGATATGCGTCCGTTGGAGTCATCGGAAGGGCTTGGAAGCTGGTGTTGGAATTTCGGAGCGAGGTAAGTCTCTTTTCTAACTTTGTGAGTGGGAATCGTCCCCCTTGGTGAATTAATTCAATACATGTTATTATCTTCGGGGGCTACGTATGCACGAGGTGACGAGAGTCCGTGCGTAGCTACTATTATGCCATGTTCGGGTAGCCTAGGACCCACTAGCATGCTTTATACGGGTACCTATAACCCTGCCTGTGATATTAAACTGCTGATATGACTGAAACGTAATCGAATGTTTAAAAGAAATCTAGAGTTCATATTGTTAAATCCTTCTAAAAAGAGAATTGTTTCCGCTGTGAATATATGTATATCTGGACTAGATTGTATCATGGAGTATCACTACATTTGACAAATGAGTTTCAAAAGAAAAAAAAAGATTTCAAAACCTATATTTCATGTTTCTTTTAAATAAAGATTTTACCATTTTCTTGAGAAAAATAATTTTCTTGATAAGATATGAGTTTATTGTGTGGATATGTGTAACTTTGGGTGCTTGAGTCGCTTGAGTGATTCGCGAGCAGGAAGACCCTGTATTTGTGTATGTATTCATATGAGCACTTGAGTCGCATGTATGATTCGCGAGCATGCTAGCCGTACTATGTTAACCGCGTCGCATGATCGATTCGCGAGCGAAGCAGATAGATGCATCTATGGTTCGAGCCGGTCGACCCCTCGACAATGCACATTTTATTATTGTTGGTCCGTGCCGTTTGACCCTCGGCATATCTTGCGCATGATATTTTCTACGTAGTTGCTATGATATTTGCCTGATTACTGGCCTGAAATGTTAAATTGTCAATTGAAATGACAAAGATTTAAGGTTATTAAAAATACTTTTGGAAGAAGTTGTTCCTTCCGTTGATTTATTATTATTTGATTAAATCACCATGTTGATTAAATTGTGAATATGACGAAGATATAAGGTTTTAAATGTGAACGAAATTGAAGGATGTTTAAATCCTTTTTTATAAACTGCCTATAATAAAAACCATGCTTAGTGTCACTCTTAAATATTTTAAATGGACCTTTAGTAAGTGCCTAAATTGACCTCTCGTCACTACCTCTCTGAGGTTAGGAGGGCGACTTACTGAGTACACGTTTTTATACTCATACTACACTTGTTGTGCATTTTATTGCACAGGTACTTACATAGCAAATGTGGAGGATTCGTAGACTCAGGCGAGCTGCATCCTCCGGAGGCGATCCGCAGCTGACAGAGTCACCTTCATACTGTATCTATTTCATTTTAATTTCCTTGTCCAGTTGTGTTTCCGACAGGCTTTGTAATATTTGTAAAATTCTTAGAAGTTGCTCATGTACTTGTGACACCGGGTTCTGGGATATGTATTGGAATTGTTTAAGTGAAATCTTTAGATCACTGTTTTTAAATAACAGAATTTTAGTTGTTGTCGTATTTAATTTACGAAAATTTACTTATTTGATTATGAAATGCAAGAAAAGGTAACGGTTTCGAAAAATGTTAAAACATGAATGTATTTCAACTAATTAAGGATTTGGCTTGCCTGACAGTGGTGTCCGTCGCCATCACGACCTATGGATTTTGGGTCGTGATAGCTATTCCGCTCACGAATCATACATGTGACGCGGTGCCGCATACATACATAAAATCATCAATTTTTAGGGAATTATCAGAGATTATTCTTTAAGGCAAGAACCTAAGCAATATATCATGGATCACAACTTCCTAATATTCTCATGCCAAATCAAGGACAATAAGCAATTCAAAATACGTTTAGGAATACATGTAAGGCACATATAAGCATGCTCGTGAGTCCTAGAACCACCCAACATAACATAGTAGTAGCTACGCACGGACTCTCGTCACTTCGTTGGTGTGTAATCCCCGAAAATAAGGACATGCAATTATTTATAATAACCTATGGGGACAATTCCCCCTTACAAGGTTAGAAAGGAGACTCACCTCGTGTCGAACCTACTCCCCGGACAAAGAACGCGCCCGAAACTCCGAACTCTACACCCGAGGACTCGAAACTAGCCAAATGTTATACAAATTCATTAATTTATGCTCGAAATATGGAAATTCTCCTACTCATTTAGTAAATTTCTCATTCTTGAAGAAATTCTAAAACCCAACCCCGGGCCCATATACTCTTATTCCAATAATTCTCGAAGGAGACACTCACACATAGCCTAAGGATCATTAATATACGACTTCTACTTGATTTCATAGCTAATTCACGGGTAAATTCTCAAATTATCTAAAGCCCTAGGTTACTACCCCATTCTTGAATTTCCACTAATTTAGGTAGTTAATTAAGCTAGTATTCCATGCATGAAGCTAATATTAGAGTAGAATTTACTTACCTCCAATAACCAGGTCGTTTGCCCCTCTAAAATGGTGGAAATCGCCCCAAGGAAGAAGTAGAAGATAAGGTAAATGAGTTAATTCCCGTGTATAAAAACACACTGTCTGAACAGCATTTCCGCACCTGCGGCTCGAGGACCGCACATGCGGTCTCGCACCTGCGGAAATGGACTAGGGAGCCTAGGCCCGCACCTGCGGAGTGGAGACCACACTTGCGGCTCCGCGTATGCGAAATTTTGTCCGCACCTGGGAGAATTGGCCTGACCACTGGGGGTCGCACCTGCGAGGCTGGGATCGCAGAAGCGGTCCCGCACCTGTGACTAGGCAACCGCACCTGCGGTCACACTAGAACATGTGCACCAGCAGCTAATGCAGCTGTTTTTTTGCCTCGTGTGGTGTTCGGGAGGCACCTGGGCCCATCTAAGCCCCCGCCCAAATATACCAACGAGTCCCAAATTATAATACAGACTCGCTCGAGCCTTCGGAACACCCAAAATCACGCTAAAACTCAAAAATCACACCTCAAAACCCCTAGAACCAAACTTAGGAACTTTATGTTTTCTAGACTTCGCTAACAACGCGCCAAAATGACCTATACTACTCGGAATGACATCAAATTTTGCAGGCAAGTAACAAAAGACATAACGGAACTATTCCCGATCCTAGAATTCCGTTCGGGCCTCGATATTGCAAAAATACGTCCCAAACCATAATAGGAACTTAAGGAACTCTTATTTCAATATTGGGCGCCGAAACGCTCCCGGGTTATCAGAAACCCATTCCGAACATACGCCCAAGTCCAGAATTATCATATGAAGCTACCGGAATCGTCAAAACTCGATTCTGAGATCGTTTACTAAAAATGTTGACCGAAGTCAAACTTGGCCTTAAAGGTCAACCTTAAGGAACCAAATGTTCCTATAGCACTCTAAACACCTCCGAATCTCGGACCACCAGTCCCTACAAGTCATAAATCATAATAAGTCATTATGGAAAGTTTTATTTAGGGGAACGGGGTCCGATAATGCAAAACGACCCGACCAGTCGTTACAAATGATAAGAGAAAAATAGAAATTCCCCGTCCTCTGATCATACCTTTCACCACTGAAAAAGATTCCTTGAATCATGTATTTAAAGTTACTTATCCTGATTTATCTTTAACTCGTTCAAATATTTTCTTTATTACTTCTCGTGTAATTCTAACTATAAAAAATGATTTTGTTGATGAAATAAATGACATGCTAATTGTTAATTCTCAACTAATGAAAAAGTCTATTTAGCTACTGATGAAACAATTGATCCAAAAGATCAAAGTGAATATGAAGACTTTTTGCAACTTTAAATCCTCCGGTTTACCTCCTTATAAATTGTGTTTAAAGAAAAATTGTCCAATTATGTTATTAAGAAATTTAAATCCATGTGAAGGTTTGTGCAATGGGACGCGATTAATATGTAATGATTTCAAATCTCATGTTATTAGTGCTACAATATCCGGTGGTGATTTTAAAAATACACATGTATTCATTCCGCGAATACCACTATTAACATCAGAAGACGAAAAACTACTCCTTCAATTTAAAGAACACAATTTCCAATACCGTTATGTTTCGCCATGACTATAAATAAAACTCAGGGCCAAACATTAGATTTTATTGACATTTATTTGTGAGAACCTGTATTTTCTCATGTTCAGTTGTACGTTGCTTTATCAAGAGCTAAAGGTTCTAACTGTGTCAAGGTATTAATTAGACCAGCTACAACTGACGATAATGATGACCACTTCACATATAATATAGTCTATGATGAAATTATCGAAAAATCTTTTTCTGTAACTTAGACCATCATCCCTAATAGTAAATGTGACGTACAACTTTTTTATTCTTTGTATATTTCCATTTTGTATTATAGTCATTCTAACAATCTTACATATGCTCATTATTATATTATGATGTGTTATACTTGTAGATTACATCTAGATGGAAGAAAGATTTAACATCAAAGTGATTACTCCAGAAACAGAAGAATGGACCTGCAAGATTCAAGTAGTTGATAAAGGAAGACCTAGAGACAACAAAGAGAAAATGAAAAAGTATCAACTGATGATTTTTCAAGATGAAGAGGTGATCTTTAGAGGATTCATAACCCTGTCAATGATAATCAAATTAATAGTATCCTAATTGTGTCTTATTTTTGTTACAGGAAAACCAAGTCGAGTGCATTATATTCAATGTTGAGATAATGCATTTTGAAGATCTGTTTCGCCCTTTCCATACTTACTTGGTGTCAGTTGCACAAGTCAAAGAATCAAATTATATGTATGGAAATCAAGTTAACAAATTTACATGGACAATTGATAGGTTCACCATTGTTGAGCCAATAGAAACTGTTAATCCTCCAAAAAGATTCACTACCACCGCCAATGCGCCTAAATCTTACACCATTTGGCAACTTTAAATATCAAATCTGAATTTGGTAATTGAATATTTAACTATCTATGTTGTTTGTTCACCTAAAATTCACATTTATTAGTATTATTATTTTTGTTATTATTACTATTGTTGTCTATAATAATTTTTATTATCTATTAACTTATTCATCGTTCTTTTTAAATGCAAGATGTGCTTGCCATTGTGCTCAATGCCATCCCCTCAACCTATGCTTCAAATGGGAAGAGAATTCAAGATTTTATCATCATGGATGATCAATAAGTATACATAAACTTGTTTAATTTGGTCCAAATACAAACTTTTTATGGTTGTGCGCCGCAACATATATATATAACGGATATGTTCTAAGTATAAATGCGGAAATTAATCAGCCAATCGTCTATTAAAATTCCTTGAATCTAGTGTCACGAGTTCACGAGCTTCTAAAATAATACACATAAAGGTCTGAAATAAGTATAAAGTTGTTTGAATGGAATTATACAGCTAAGAGAAAAGAGGACAGGGACTTCAGGTGTTGTGGACGCAGAACAGTCGCACCTCAAGTCTCTGTAATATCCGATCCGGGCTCACTAACGACCGTTGATGGGACTGTCTCGAGAATCTGCACAATGTGCAGAGTGTAGTATTAGTACAACCGACCTTATGTAATGATAAGTGCCAAGCCTAACCTCGAGGAGATAGTGACGAGGCTAAGGCGGTGCATCTATACAAAACTTGTACGCAGTATATAAATGACAAGAGAATAGAAATACAGGACAGAACCAAACAGCCAACTAAAAACAATAACCATAACCTCTAGAGTGAACCAGTATTGTCCAAAATTACAAATCCTTACTATATCAGATAATGAAAGAAATACCGGAAAGAAATGCAGTTCAGGAAATAGAAACATATAGTTTTGTTGCGGCACGTAACCCGATCCCACCAGACATCAAAATATTCTCCCTTCCGTAATAATAACAATAATAGTAAATAACTATATGTTGATTGGGTTACGCGCCGCAACAATAGTAAATTTACTATTATTGTTATTGTTACGGAAGGGAGAATATTTTGATGTCTGGTGGGATCGGGTTACGGGCCGCAACAAAACTATATGTTTCCATTTCCTGAACTGCATTTCTTTTCGGTATTTCTTTAAGGATTTGTAATTTTGGACAATACTGGTTCACTCTAGAGGTTATGGTTATCGTTTTTAGTTGGCTGTTTGGTTTTGTCCTGTATGTCTATTCTCTTGTCATTTATATACTGCGTACAGGTTTTGTATAGATGCACCGCCTTAGCCTCGTCACTATCTCCTCGAGGTTAGGCTTGGCACTTATCATTACATAAGGTCGGTTGTACTAATACTACACTATGCACATTGTGCAGATTCTCGAGACGGTCCCAACAACGGTCGTTAGTGAGTCCGGATCGGATATTACGGAGACTTGAGGTACGGCTGTTCTGCGCCCACAACGCCTGAAGTCCCTGTCCTCTTT
The DNA here is from genome assembly GCA_005239525.1 of Nicotiana knightiana. Classification (NCBI taxonomy): domain Eukaryota; kingdom Viridiplantae; phylum Streptophyta; class Magnoliopsida; order Solanales; family Solanaceae; genus Nicotiana; species Nicotiana knightiana. Next base: position 55,238 of record ML400684.1, on the reverse strand, counting down.
TCTCTTAGTTGTATAACTCCATTCAAACAGCTTTATACTTATTTCAGACCTTTATGTGTATTATTTTAGAAGCTCGTGAACTCGTGACACTAGATTCAAGGAATTTTAATAGACGATTGGCTGATTAATTTCCGCATTTATACTTAGAACATATCCGTTATTTTAGTTTACTATCAATGTTACTGTTTAAACTGCTAAAAGAAGAAAAAATATTCTAACGTTGGCTTGCCTAACAAGTGAACTGTTAGGCGCCATCACGATCCCGGCGGTTAGAATTCCAGGTCGTGACACATTAAGATACCAATATGTGTTCATTTTTTTTTATCATGTCTAACATTTAAATGTTCTAATTGATGCTCATTTGTGCTACTTAAGCATTGGGATTCCCGTATTAATTTAACATAATTATTTAACAATTTGTTTCTATTTTATACAGAAAAAATCAATAAAATTCACACTCTTGATCATGATGGGAACAAACTACTTAAACTGCTTAAAGAATACCCAATCATCCTTGCTAGAAAAGTTGGAAGACCAAAGTCGTCGTCAGGTAAAGCAACTCAAATGCATGCAAGATGGACTAACAAATTCTATACAGGTAAAGTATATACGCAATTATATTTTAGTTTTCCATATACCAGACGACCAAATTAGAACTGAATGTTCAAATGCATGCAGGATTGACTAACAGATTAAGTACAACAACCAAAATTAATCCTCCATACCCACAAGCAAATGCGCTAAGAACATGGAATTGCAGATTTATTTCTCTATCAATACATTATTGCTCGTCCATGTGCTTAAACGTATAAAAGAACTAATTTTGAGATTTTATCATACTTGAAGGCCCAACAAAATGAGCAAATGCTTATTGCATACACAATAAAGAGCACAAGTTCAACAGGCTCTCTTTTACTTGTTCCTTTCATGTCATGACCCATTTTTCCCCTCCGAAAGACGCCGTGATGGAACCTAGTCGCTACGACTAGGTAAGCCTAGTAACATTGAAGTAACATAAAAAAAAAATAAAGGAACAACCAAGCTTCAATAATGAATATATAATGGTAAACTGTCGGTCAGCATATACAGGTAAAACCAATACGTGATTATACACAATACTTTTCAAAACCCGGAATCACGAGTCACAAGCTCTACAAAAACTATTTAACTGTTTGCTATACATAGAGTCTAATAAATAAAGGAGGGAAACAGAGTAAAATATAGAGAGGAACTCCGAGGATCTGCGAACGCGTGCAAATATACCTTGAAGTCTCTGGTGGCTGTTGTGGCTGCACTAATACTGAGACGGATGAGAGGTACCTGGATCTGCACACGAAAAACATGTGTAGGAAGGGCGTGAGTACACCACAATGGTACCCAGTAAATGCCAAGCCTAATCTCGGTCGAGTAGTGACGAGATTAGGTCAGGGCCCTGCTGGTATAAATATAATAAAATAAGGCAGAAGGAAATATTACAGTAAAATAAATACGGAAATCTAACAGGAAAAGAATTCGATGAATGCCAACAGCTCATAACACAGTAATAGCAACAGGGGATCTCCCGGGATACCACCCCGTAGTCCCAAACGTAAATGTGCAGTGCTGAGGGATCTCCCGGAATACCGTTCCGTAGTCCCAAAGTAAATATGCAGTACAGGGGGATCTCCCAGAATACCATTCCGTAGTCCCAAAGTAAATATGCAGTACAGGGGGATCTCCCAGAATACCATTCCGTAGTCCCAAAGTAAATATGCAGTGCTGGGGGATATCCCGAAATACCGTTCTATAGTCCCAAAGTGAATATGCAGTGCTGGGGGATCTCCCAGAATACCGTTTCGTAGTCCCAAAGTAAATATGCAGCAAAACGACAAGATTCAATAATCATAGTACGGAGTCTCGAAATTTATCCCAAGTGTAAGCTAAGGGAAAACATGTAAAGCAACTAATCATGATGCACGTAGTTCAAGTAAACAATTAAGGCAAATAGACATACTTTCTTAGTCTAACATAAAGCTACGCAAGCTAATAAGTCCAAATAAGATGAAAGACAAAATTTCTTTTTAGTGAAAAATCGGGTTTTATAACAAACATCTTGTGTACGTACTCGTCACCTCACGTACACGATGCTCAAAAATCAACAACAGTACAAATCCTACGGTGAGGTTCCCCCACACAAGGTTAGGCAAGCCACTTACCTTGAACCCAGCTCAAATCAATCTGAAATCACGCTCTTGCCACGAGTATCCAACTCTGAGTGACCCAAATCTAATAAAAACCATTTACATAACATAAATACAACTACAAAAGCTAATCTAACAAATGAAATAAAAGCAAAAGCAAGAATTGGAAAAATCGCTCAAAAGCCTCCCCAGGCCCACGACTCGGAATCGGATAAAATCTATCAAATAAGAACACCCATTCACTCACGAGCTCACTCGTACAAAAATCATCCATATTCGACGCCTAAATCCCACTCAAATCTCAGATTTTTGGTTGGGGAACTTTTTCCCCAATTTCCCAACTCCCTCACTCAAATTTCCCTTATTTAATGAAAAAAAACTATGGATTAATCAAATATGATCAAAATAGGATTAGGAATCATTACCCAATATTTTCCTCTTCAAACCCCTCGAAAATTCACCTTCCTACGAGCTCTAAATCAAATTTTGTGACATGAAATATCAAACCCTCAAATCTACCTTTTCTGCCCAGCGATTAATGCACATGCGGGCCCAAGATCGCATCTGCGATCCCGCACCTGCGGAATTTCCATCGCAGGTGCGGCTTTTTAATGACCCGACCGTTCGTTTTGAGCTCTAGCACGTCGTTCAGTAGTTTGAGGTCATAAGCAGCTCCGTTTCAGGTATTATGACTTGTAGGCGTGATCGGAATCGAGTTTCGGAAAGTTTAGAGTTAAATTTGAAAGAAAATTCTCATTTCAAAAGCCTTAAGTTGGAGAAATTGATCAAGATTTGAATTTTGAGTAACCGACCTCAGAATGAGGATTTGAAGGCTCCTGCAGCTTCGTATGATGATTTCAGACTTGGACGTATGTCCGGATTGAGTTTTGGATAACCCGAGGGCGTTTTGGCGTATATTGTGGAAGTCAGTATTTTGAAGAAATTTTTCTAAGTTTGTCTTGAAGCGCATTTTAGGGTTATTGATGTCCGTTTGGGATTTCGAGTCTGGGAATAGCTTCGTATGGTGATTTTGGAGTTGGGAGCACGATCGGAAGTGAATTCGGATGTTTGTATGTCATTTTAAAGTCATTTGGCTAAAGATAGAAATTTAAAGGTTTTTAATTTAAAGGTTTTTGAGAAATCCGACCGGAAGTAGAAATTTTGATATCGGGGTCGGAATGCTATTCCGGAAGTTGGAGCAGATCCGTAATGTTAAATATGACTTGTGTGCAAAATTTGGGGTCAATTGGACGTGATTTGATAGGTTTCGGCATCAGATGTAGAAGTTGGAAATTTCAAAGTTCATGAAGAGTGAATTAGGGTGCGATTTGTCGTTTCGGCATTGTTTGATGTGATTTGAGGCCTCGAGCAAGTCCGCACTATGTTTTGGAACAGGTTGGTGTAATTGGACGGGGTCCCGGGGGGCCTCGGGTGAGTCCGACTAGTTAACGGATGAAGTTTGGAGTTTGAAGAAGGCTGAGGTTGTTGTCATCTAGTGTGACCGCACCTGCGAGGCTTGGGCCGCAGGTTCGGCTTTAGAGCCGCAGGTGCGAAGATTTGGTGGCTTGGCTGGGAGCGCAGGTGCGATGATATTTCCGCACCTGCGAAGGCGCAGATGCAGACAATGGGGCGCAGATGCAGATAATGGGGCGCAGATGCAGATAATGGGGCGCAGGGGCAATTTTGGGCTGGAGCTGAGGAATCCGCAGGTGCGGGAGATTGCTCGCACCTGCGGGAGCGCAGGTGCGAAGGTAGGATCTCAGGTGCGGAAGTGAGACTGGGCAGAATGTTTTAAAATCGGGATTTTGACCATTCCTCTCATTTTTTTCATGGCTTAGGCGATTTTAGGAGAGACTCAAGAGGGAAATTTCATCATCAATGTCAAGGTAAGTTTTTAAGTTAAATACAAGTTATATGCATGAATTAGACATGGAAATTAGTAGGAAAATTGGGGTTTTGGAGGAAAGACCTAGAAAAATTGTATTTCGGATTTCTACCACGAATTTGAGCATAGAATTTAGAGTAAATTGTATATTTGAGTTAGTAAGGCCATGGGTAGGATATATCTTCGAGAAATTTCGGAATCCGGGCACGTGGGCCCGAGGGAATTTTGTTCAATTCACTAAGCGGAGTTGGGAAAGTATATAATTTGAATTCGTTATGAGTATTAGAATGAATTTTCATTGCTTTTCCTGTTATTTGGTAGTTTTGGGGCATTGTGCATCCATTGGAGTCGTCAGAAGGGCTTGAAGCCGGTTATGGAATTTTGGAGTGAGGTAAGTCTCCTTTCTAACTTTGTGAGGGGGAATCGTCCCCCTAGGTGAACTAATTAAGTATGTGTTACTATCTGCGGGGGCTACCTACGCACGAGGTGATGGGAGTCCATGCGTAGCTACTATTATGCCATGTTCGGGTAGTCTAGGACCCACTAGCATGACGTATGTGTTGTACATGTGATCCTGCCAATAATATTAGACTGATGATGCTATTAAATTTGTAACTTATTTCCTACGAAGGCTAGAGTGTACCTTCTTAACCATTTAGAAAGAGAATTGACTCCTCTGTGGATAATTGTATTCCGGATAAGGTTATATTATTGAATATTATCAAACTTGGAAAACAAATTTCGAGAAAATATTTAAATACTATTTTTGTGATTTTTAAAAGAGAAATTTGTCATTTACTTGAGTATTTATTTTCCCGATGTAGTCGGGGTGGACTGTTGATTGTGCATGACTGCATGTGACCACTTCGCAATTTACATTCCGCGAGCGGAGTGTTATTTCCCCCACTCTCATGGGAGCAGGCCGTACGCCACGGCGGATTGAAAGATGCACTTATGGTTCGGGCCGTTCGACCCTCGGCAGTGCATATATATGGTTATTTTATGGCAATGATGCACTTATGTTTTGGGCCGTTCGACCCTCGACAGTGCACAGACATGATTATTTTTATGGCTCAGGCCGGTTGTCCTTATCCCGTATGCGCATGCTAAATTGTTAAATATTTTTTTTCATGGATTTTGAAGTGACAAGATATTTGGGGGAAAATAAAGGAGTAATTGTTTATTTAAGAAATTTGGGGGAAAATGAGGAAGTAGTAACCATTTATTTACTTTCAGTATTTATTTGAATTTCAGTTATCCGTAATGCTTACTGTTTTATCATCCTCGTATGCCTATTACTGATATCATATTGTGCTAAATTAATTTGTTGGACCTTAGTGAGTATCTAATTCGACCTCTCGTCACTACCTCTCTGAGGTTAGGCGGGCGACTTACTGAGTACACGATGTTTTCGTACTCATGATACACTTGATGTGCATTTTTATTGCACATGTACCTTCATAGTGATGTGGCTGGTTTGGAGACTTAGGCGAGCTGCATTATCCGAAGGCTATCCGCAGCTGACAGAGTCCCCCCTCGTATTGTATTATTTTATTTTAATTTCCTTGTCCAATTGTAGTTCGGACAAGCTTAGTAGAAATTGTAAAAATTCTTAGAATCTGCTCATGCACTTGTGACACCGGGTTCTGGGATGCGTTTGGGATTTAATTTAATAAATGGAATGGCTTACCTGTCGTATTTATTTGATAAATTTTTATTCGCAATTATAACTTGTAGGTGAAAGGTAACGATTTTGAAAAAGATGTTAAAACAGAAATTTATTTCAACTAATTAATGATGGGCTTCCCCGACAGTGGTGTCCGACGCCATCACGACCTTAGTAGATTTTGGGTTGTGACAGGTTTTTCACTTAAAGCACCTTGTCTACATTTTTTATCAAGAGGTCGCACCTGCGTGTGCGCACCTGCAGACCCTTGTCCACTTCTGCGGTCCCAGACCGCTCCTGCGGTTCTTCCTATCGCATCTGCGGGCATCGCAGATGCGAAAGTCCCCTTGCACCTGCGATCCCAGACCTCCTTCCCTTTTCCACTACTGCGGTTCCATACCAGCTTCTGCGGCTCCACACCTGCAGCCCAAAGTGTGCAGGTGCGGTGACACTAGATACAGCAACATCAGCAATTTCACCTAAGTCCAATCCAACCCGTTAAGCACCCGAAACTCACCCGAGGCCCCTGGGACCTCAATAAAACATACCAATCAATCCTAAAACACCATAGAAACTTAGTCGAGCCTTCAAACCACATCGAGCAACATCAAAAACACGAATTACACATGAATTCAAGCCTAATGAACTTTGAAATTTCTAAATTCTACAAACGATGTTGAAACACATCAAATCTCGTTCGAATGACCTCAAATTTTACACACAAGTCAAAAATGACACTACAAACCTACTCCCACTTCCAGAACTCCATTCCGGACCCGATATCAAAATTTTCACTTCCGACCAAAATTGTCAAAATTCCAATTTTTGTCAATTCAAGCATCAATCTACTACGGACCTCCAAAACACATTCCGGACACGCTCCTAAGTCCAAAATCACCTAATAGAGCTAACGGAACCATAAAAATTTAAATTTGAGGTCGTTTACTCACAAGTGGACATTCGGTCGACTTTTCCAACTTAAGCTTCTGAATAAGAGACTAAGTTTCTCAATTCGTTTCAAAACCAACACGAACCCTCCCGGCAACGCAAAATAGCAGAATTAGATATGGGGAAAGCAGTTAATAGGGGTTCAGGGTTCTAGCTCTCAAAACGACCGGTCAGGTCGTTTTCGAAGAAGAGATAGTACCAATTGCAGAAATCCAATAGCAAGGTCCAGTAAGTACACTAAATATTCATATATATACTGTTACAAATTTTTACCTTCATTCTCTAATAATTGAAAATAAATGTGTGATCCTTGCATTTTCTAAGGTCAAATATTCTACATACAGGATGAAGTCGCACTACAAAATGAGAACCAACAGTTCTGTATCCTAGCTTGTTCAGACTGCAAACAACACTTCACACTAGCTATCTCACGGAGAAAATTCTATTGCACTAATTGTCGTCGATCTACCTAGTTGGTTCCCAGGTATACATGCAACAACATTCTTCCACATAATTTTCGACATAACTATTTACTTTTAATATTATATATTCACCATCTTTTTAACTAAACAATCATTTTATCTTATAACTAGGTGCTAATTTGAAATCACGCTCACTGACCAGAGCGGTTCTACAACAGCAACTATTTCCGACGAGCATGCAGAAAAAATATTACTTCACACTTCGAAAGAGGTTTATGATATCTGTAATGTCAAGGTGCATTGTTAACTTCAAAAAATCACAAACAAGTATCTTCTCCAAATTGAGCCTCCTTTCACACATAAATAATCAATTTTATCTTTCCAGAAAGAACTGTTGCCTCTTTAGAACGCACAAAAGCTACTGACTGGAAATATCTTCAAGATTCAAATAAAAAAGTTGTTTACAAGAAACAATGAGGCAGTGCCAGGAAAATTAGTTATTTTTTATTTCATGGAGAAAACTAATTTGGTCATCTCACAAATTCCAGTCACCATCAAGGACGTTGCGGAAGGAAGTTATAACAACCCGACTGGTTGTTTTGAGAAACTGCATCTGGCTCGGCAATTTGAGGTCATGAGTAGCTTCACACAGTTTATTATGACTTGTGTGCATCGTTGGTTCGTGTTTTTGAGAAGTTCGGAAAGGATTTTAGGAGTGACTCTCATTTGAGACGTCCAAAGTTGAAGGAATTGACCCAAGGTTTGACATTTGAGTATTCGACCTAGTATCGGAGTTTTGACGGTTCCGACATGTCAGGATAGTGATTTTTCACTTGGGCGTATGCCCTGGAATTTCATTTGGATGTTTCTAAAAGGTTTCGGCATCATTTGGCGGAAGTTGGCAGTTTAAAGGTTTAAAATTTTCCTAAATTTGACCATGGTTTGAATTTAAGGCTATCGTGTCCGGATTGTGGTTTCGGAATTTGGAATAGGTTTGTTTCTTCATTTGGAACTTGCCTGCAAAATTTGGTATCATTTGGAGTGGATTTGATATGGTTCGGATGCTCGGTTGCGATTTTAGAAGTTCTTGAAGTTCAATGTGACTTTAATGTTTTTTGGCGTCCGATTCGTGGTTCTAGAGGTTATTCCGGTGTTCCAATCACGCGAGCGAGTTCGTGTTATGTTTTAAGACTTGTGAGGGTGTTTGGTTTAGAGCCCCGAGGGCTCGGGTGAGTTTTGTACGCGTTTCGGAGTGTTCGAAGAAGGTTCAGCTGTGTTGGTGTTCCTGTTCTCGTAATTGCGAGGATTTCATCGCATTTGAGATGACCGCATTTGCGAGATCATTCTCGCATTTTTGAAGATGGGCTAAGTAGGGGATTTCGCATTTGCGAACCACTTCATCGCATTTGTGATTTCAGCTCCGCATTTCCGATACCAACTGTCGCTTTTGCGAAATACTCAGAGCTCGCATTTGCGAGTCTTTTGTCGCATTTGCGACCTGAACAAAGATGGCCAGCCTTCACATTTTCTTGATACTTTTGTCGCATTTGCGAGCATCACATTTACGATCCTGATGTCGCAAATGCGAAATCTGAGGCTGGTATTAAGATTCCCATTTTGGGACATAGCTTCATTTTATCATATTCTGAACTCTAGGTCCGAAAGTGGACGACTTTGAGAGAGGAATTTTATCCACAATCATTGGGTAAGTGCATATAACCAATTTTCTATCATATTTTGTGATTATATCTTAGGTTTGACATCAAATTCATGAGAATCTAAAGGAAAAATTGGGAAAAATTGTTGAATCTTTCAAAAAATGAAAAATGATGATTTGAAGGACGAATTGGTATCGAAACTTGATAATTTTTGTGTGGTTGAACTCGTATCGGAATGGGTGTTCGGGTTTTATAAATTTTTTCGGGTTCCGAGATGCTGAGTTATCTTTTGTTTACTTTTTGCAAATTGCATAAGTATCATAGCTTTGTTAATTGAAATTGTTTCTCTTGCATTGTTTGATGTAGTTGAGTCATTTTTTGCTAGATTGAGCCGAGCGTTGGTGAATTGGTAAAGGAAAAGCTTAATTGAGTATTGAATTGGCCGAATTGAGGTAAGCATCTTGTCTAACTTTGTGTAGGGGAAACCACCCCTTAGGAATTGAGTTAATTGTGTTATCTTGTTATGTGAAAGACGTGTACGCAAGGTGACTAGTAGGTACACAGTCTATATGTGGTATTGACCGGTTTAGATTGTCTAGACTCTTTCCATGCTTTTGATTAAATTGACATAATATGTGGTATCTCGTTGTTAGACTACTCTTACATGCTCTATATGATGTGTTTAGTCCTTATTTGCCTCTTATTTGTTATCTGGATCTTATATGCCTTGGTTGTAGTCATTGCCTTCATTATTCTCTTGTTACCTCTTAACTGTTGAGTTATTCTATGACTACGTGCATATCGGCTACATGTCTAAGTTGTTGTGAATACATGCGTAGTTATCACGTGCCTTACATGTCTTGTTTTTTTGTAAAGGTTGTTGTATTCCTTTGACTTTTACGTGGTTCCCTTGTTGCCGTGTACTTATACTCTTGGCTGTAGAAATTCTTGTAATTGAGTTGTTGAATTGTTGTTGTTGATTTATATTATTGTACGGGGGATCGGGTTGCTCACCGGTGAAATAAGAGAGGTGGTGGAATAAGGGAGGATATTTATATTGTAATATTGATATTATACGGTGGGATCGGCTGTCACGCCACAACAGGTGAAATAAGGGTAAAAATATAATATTGATACTCTATGGTGGGATCAGGTTGTGCGTCGTAACATATTATGTTTATTCTTATGATATTGATGTTTATTATACAATGGCATCGGGTTGCATGCTGTAACAGATGAAATAAGGGTGGATTATTATGGTGAAATAAGGATGAATTATGATATTGATATTATATGGTCATATCGGGTTGCACGTTTCAACATAGTTGTGTATTTGGTATTCCCTATTTTATTGTATTGTCTTAGGTGCCTTCGTATGAAATTTAGAGAATTTGTATTTTTCTGGTTTTCACTGTCTTTTAAGAATTTAGTCATTATAATTGACATTACTCTTTTGCCGTCATTTCCTGAGCTCTTTTCCTAATACTATTATTCTGGTGAATTGGTTTTCAAATTGAATTTACTAAGTTGAGTCATTACCTCCTGCCCTGCCGAGCCGTTAGTAAAACAGTGTTTTAAATGAGAGAACTAATATCAAGCTACCTAGTGTGACTTTAAGTTAGAACTTGGCATATATTTCGATATCTACTATTCCTAATAATCGTTATATTTTATTTCAATTGCAACCCCAGTTTAATCTTCTTAACCCGTCTGAGGTTTTTACTTTACTTATAAAGGAATTGTTATTATGTTTTTACTTAATAAATTCTATATTAAATGCAATACCTATTTGATGTTGAATTTTATTTGAAAATGTTATTTTCCTCACTCAAATGATTTCTAAAACAAAACTCATCTTTCTCGCTGATTTCCTACTTGGCCTTGAAATTTGTAAATTTACTTTATGATATATAAATGAAATCTCTCGAACATCTTAATTAGCAATTGTCACGGATATTATGTACCGAATGGCACGTGGATTTCACCGTGCAAAGTGAGATAGAAAGATGTGGGCACAAGGAGCCGTGTGTGTTAAAGAGTTGGAAGTTGTGGTTTATGGTATGGGATTACGAGAAATGGAATTATTGGAATCGTATATTAGAAAGACTTGTTTGGTTGAGTTGACTTTATTTTCCTTACTTGAGCACATTTACACTTCGATATATCCCAACTAGGTTGTTGTTTAATTACTTGGTTATTTCCCGTTGTCGTACGTATTTTCCCCTTATCCCCACTTGTTACACCCTATAGTTTCGTATGTGAGAGTAAGTCGTAAGTCAATTGATGTAAGATTTGAAACGAGATCATCTTTGAAAGTACCAAGAGTGTTGGAAGTCTTAGAAGCTAAACCAATCGAAGAAAATAAGTTTCGACAAGTTGGAATCTTATAGCATGTACTTTTGGGGTGACACTAGGGTGCTTAACATTATAAAACGATTATGTTATGAGTTATTTTAGTAGTATGATATTCATGTGTTATGTTTTGAAGTCAAGCGAGTTTTGGAATAAAAGTTGAAAAAGGTCATCACCAGTTACATTCATAAATGTGTTGAAAATAAGGTCAAATATATCTGAGCATTTATCCCAATGTAATTAAAATTTCAGGATTATCTGTCTACCAACGTGAACATCTACGAGTTTAGTTTCCAACGGATTAAACCGTTCATTGATACAACATTGGAGTAGAGAGATATTCGCATTTTCGCGAGACTGTGCAGGTTGGTAGGTGACAAGTAGGTGCGTCACCTACTTGCCAAAAAGAGAGGCCTCAATTAAAAGCTCCAAAGTCGGCCAAGAGGGATCTTTTAAGGTATTATTAACTCATTTATTTCACCCATATTTTAGACCGAGAAAACCAAATTGAACCCCTTCAACTCCTCCCAAATATCCCACACAAACCCTAGGTTATTTCGGGTGTTACAATATGATTCTAGTGCCGAAAAGCCCGGGCAGCTTGCTAGTTTCTATTTCTCAATCATGTGATTTTTTATGAAAAAGGGACTACGAGTTGTAACTCGATCGTAAAGACTAGACCTAACGAGTTTCGAAAGAGCGGTATATTGTTTGTTGTTGCGTCATTGTAGGCTGGTTGTAAAATTATTTTTAAATTGAATTCATGACTGATTTATTGTATGAGGATTAATTATGTATTGTTGGTTGTATTTCTCAATTTGAAAGAAAGACAGGTCGAAACGTGTTGTAGTAAACTGAAAAATCAATTTTGAGTTGCTGAAGTTGTGGGACTGTTTTGTGGGATGTTTCGTGCTGCTTTTGAGTTGCCTCTTTTGATACTGTATTCATGGAGTTTGGGAGGATAAAGGGTGTGGATAAACACCACATAATATCAGGATGGTTGGCTGGTCGTTCATCGTTATATTTTTAGGTTGTTTGACACTACTTTTGTTGTCGTTTTATGTATAAAGTGATTAGGGTGTGTGGGCTGTTTTGTGATATATTGTGGTGGATATATGGTTGGGAAATAATACATACATATTTTTATTGTTTTGTTCTTGGTGTTGTTGGTATATGGTATTGGAGGAAGGTCTTGTTACAGGGGAGATGCTGCCCAATTTACGTAAATGAGCTACTAGTTTAAGTTACAGACTTAGCCTTTGCTCAACACTGATTTTGAATCTCCTTATGCTATGATAGATTGAGTTGACTTGTTTGAAGGGTTACTTTGAAGGTATTAAGGACTCAACTTGGTTAAGATATGTTAAGGCACTTCCTTCTTCCTTTTGGCATGATCTACAGTGAACCGAACGTAAATGATACGCTATTTCATAATGAATCTACGCCTAGCAACTAAGGTTATCCATGTTGTTCTATTCTTACAAAGTTATTCTAAGAAAGTATGTATGATCCTTGAGTCCTAGTGAAGTTATGGTATGATGTCCATAATGTTAATCAAAGGTGCAACTACCTTACGTCACTCCGAAAGGTTTAGAGCGTGATTCCATGAGTCCAGCATGCATTAAATATAGTATCTATTTTACTCTACCGATTCGCGCTATAGTCGGCCGGGTACAATACCTATTGTGCAACCACTGATCAGTTGGGTTTACCGAGCTCCACGTGGCCAGGTACGATTCTACCGAGCCTTATGATGGCCAAGTATGTTTTTACCGAGTCCTCTTTGAGGTCGGGTACGATATGATGATGATGATGCCCACAGAGGCGGATGTTTTAAAAGATTATGTATATATATGTATCATGCATTTCATGTCATTATCTCTTAGAGGCACTCAAATACTACAGGTTGTGTCTCATATATCTCTCTTTACATTCATGTTCTTATTTATGCTTTTCTGCCTTACATGCTCAGTACTTTATTCATACTGACGTCCCTTTTACCTGGGGACGCTGCGTTTCATGCCCGTAGGTCCCAATAGATAGGTTGACAGTCCTCCTAGTAGGCTATCAGCTCAGCAAAAGGTGTTGCTGCACTCCATTTGCTCCGGAGTTTCCTATTCAGTCAGTATGATTGGGACATGTATTGACTGGTATGGCAGGGCCCTGTCCCGACCTATATAACATTTATGTAGACTTAGAGGCTTGTAGACAGATGTCAGGTATATGATACTTGTATGGCGTTTCCAGCCTATGTTTTGAGTTTACAAATGATCATGTCAGCCTTATAGGCCCGTACGTCACATGTATAAGTTTCTATATAATGTTGGGTCATCCTATGTCTAGTATGCACTTATATTTTATTCCGGTTATCTCATGACGACCCTTTTGGCACATTTACCTATGATAGTATGATAAGAAATATATGTTATATTGGTACTCGGTTGAGTAAGGTACCGGGTGCCCGTCGCGGCCCTCCGGTTTGGGTCGTGACAGAAGTGGTATCAGAGCAGTTATGTCCTAGGGATGTCTATAAGCCATGTCTAGTAGAGTCTTGTTTATGGGTGTGTTGTGCACCACACTTATAAGCAGGAGGCTACATGGCATTTAGGATTGTCACTCTTTCTTCTTACTCTAGATCATGTGGTAGAGCTCAGTTGTAAGAATTCAAACTCCTAAATTCTACTTTATTTATAATACAATGATACCTACATCCACAAAGGCAGTTGGTAAGAGATTGAATGTTGTTGTGGAAGACTTAAGAACTCAACTTTGCATCATGCTTATGATGAGTAAATGTGAGGTCTTCAGCAGATTATGTGTGTCTAAGACGTGTAAGTTTCTTTATAAGAAGCTCTAAATGCAAGAATATCTATCCACGCATATGGTAAAAAGAGAATCAGAAGGTAGATACAAGTTTCAGCAAGTAAAAAAAGCAAGATAAAGAAGCGTACGAGGTACCTAGTTAATAAAGTTATCAGTATTTACAATTGAGGTAGAGAAATATAAGTATTTTGAGTTACCTTCAACAATAATAGAGGTATGTACAATTGTTCACACCCATCTCTGTTATGCCATATGGGAGCTAACAGTATAGTTTAAGAGCAGGATGGATATCAGGATCCCACTGGGGTTAAGAGTAACCCAAAATTGTGGATTGATTGTTATCATTAGCTAACATTTTTGAAGGATAGTAAAAATGTGGTAATAGATCTCCTTGTGAGAGACCCATATGGTGCACTCTATAAGAGAACAATCAGATATGAATACTAGAATGTTCAGAAATTTCAGAAGATAGGCAGTGGAATCCTAGAAGGGTTAAATATTTACCTTAGTATGACTCCTGCCCCAAGTTTAAAAAAATAAGAGAGAGAGAATGTTAGGCATCCCAAAGAACCAGTGATATGAAGCAGGGGGAGCTAAAAGTTAAGGAACGTTTTGTTGAAGTCTTCAAAATAAGGTGACAGACAAAAATATTAGCAGGAGAATAAGAAGAGAAATAATGAAACATTATGAGTAAGATGTAATAAATGGGTGATAAGTAAATCAAAATATGACAGGATGACAGAGTCTATAGTCAAGTGAAGGAAAAGACAAGAGGAGACATGCCTTGAGACCATTAAAGTATAATCCCTAAAGTCATATCCTCATTTCGAGAACTCAATTGTTGAGTCCATCGTGATTACCAGAAGGAAAAGTTAGACCCCCGAGTAATAGAAATTATTATGGGATAGTAAACAAAAAAAAATAGAACATGAATTAGGTATCGAAGGAATTGGTAATAGTGGCATCGTTTCAGAGATCGTGTTTCGACAATAATAGAATGAACAATAGAAGAATAACCTTCAAAGGTCATTCACGAAGACGCTTCCCTAAAGCAAGAACTATGAGCAGAGTTAAGCTTTAGGGACTAAATGTTCCAATTACACCAGGTGTCACCCTTGTGCATAAGAAATTCAATTATCCCTGGTGTAGAAGGGTTACCGCAAGGCGAATAATATGTGAGTGAAGATGTAAAAAAATGCCAAAGATGAAGAGGTAACTATCAAATGGTAAAGGACGAATACAGTAAAAAGGTGAAAGGAACGATATTGCATTTATTCAGATCCTACATATATAATATGACTCCAGAACATTATGCAAGCATGATGTCGAGGAGAGTCAATAAGGGTTTTTGCACTCGATGATATTGTTAAATAAGTGGGAATGAACATTTGATACATAAGGATCCCGTATGAGAGGTAAGTTAAGACAAAGGACATAACCTAAGAGGCGTTACATAAAATACATATATGAAAGTGGACCAACGGGTAGTCTGTAGTTGATTCAGGAAGAGCCTAGTTATGGCTACATAGGAGGATACCGACAAATCAGTAGATCGTGAAAGATAAACGTAGTGAAACCCAACATAGGAAATTCAGTCTCTCACATACGACATCGTACTCCTCGAGAAATATTCATATAGGAGTTGGGGTAGTAGAAGGTACAAAATGAGTGTTACGTAAATAAAAGGAAGTGCCACTAGGGAGACAACTGAAATTTCAATTCAGAAGAAACCCTACGAGCACAAGGGAGTGAAGGTAAGTAACTAAATATAATGATAGGTGAGTAAGAACAACAGAAATACCATGGGGTATACAATGTAATAAGCTCGCAGCTTTACAAGAGTCAGAGGGTCTTCCCTAAGCACTGCAACGAATGACCAACTGAGGAAATAAGGAAGAAGGCTTCAACATAAGTATAGCGACCTAAAGAAAAAATGGTGTTGTAACAACAGTCTCACTATAATATTGTATGCACTCCATAAGAACGTGGCACCTATAGTGGCTAATGATTGGGAAGAAGAAAAAAATCAAGAGTTGATAATTGAGATCATATGAGTTACAGGGAACTCCAATATTCGTGGGCACTAAGATAAGCCAAGTATCCATGCAACAAGTGGTAGAACGACCATGAAAAGTAATTGCTTACATTTAAAGACAACTGAGAAGGCATGAAAGAATATCTATGATTCTAGCATTTTAAAAGGAAGGTTGCGAGTAGTATAAATAGATATGTAGAGGTCGCAAGCTAAAGTATAATAGAGCGACTAGGTTTTAGCTAGACAGGAGTAAGGATAAGAAAGGTGAGTGAGAAGGTGACAAGAATAGGTAAGTCCCCGGGATTAAACCCATCACAACAAGTAAGTTGATGGTTTCCATAAAGTTATAAAAAGCTCAGTATAGCATGAGTGACTCAGAGGAGTTAAGACTAGGAGAATTTAAAAGAGATGGAATGCTGCCTTAGTGGTAGAATAATGGTGTAATTATGATAGATAAAAGGATGACGTTTAGGCTTTTAATTGGGGAATGATTCAAAGATAAGGGATTTCATGAATTGTACAGGATCAAATAGCACCATAAGGTGAATTGCGTTGGGATGCTACGAAATACGGTTAATGAAGTATTGTATCGTCCCTAGGTGATCAGAAAAATAACTTTAGATGTTCCCCGATGCGACGTGAGCCCTAACGACAATGTATTATGTAAGATGTTTCAAGTTTTCGGTGGTAGATTATAGATCAACATAAGGTGAACCAATAATAGGCGGATAAGAATTCCAAAGTATTAGATGAGATTAGGTCGTCATTCTTAAGATGAACAGTAATGAGGAAGAACTAAAGGACTTAGATTTATACATATAGGATAAGCAGCGAGAGAGTAACCAGGAGTTGCGTAGCAAACCTTGGTAATAATAAATCGAAGTAAGTGTTATGGTATAGTATAACCTACCTAGATAGAGTAAAGCCATAAGGATAGATATTCGAGGCTATGAAACAAGATATAGCAATAGTCGTAAGTTCGACAAAGTACCAAGCGAAGGACTTCAGTACACCAATAGATTCCTAGAGGGACAACATGCCATAGTTCTATATATATTCACAAAGTGAGGCCTAGAGATTGGCTAAAAGCAAGAGGAAGTAAGAGAGAAGAGTCGCATAGGCGCACATACAAGGACAAAGTCGTACAGGCTATATGACAGAAGGTCGCAACAGCTATGAGATTAGTAGAATTCCGACAACAAGTCATGGTGTGAGAAACAGGCCTAAATGGGGGAATTCCCTTGCCTTCAGATTTATTCACAGAAAATTTGCCTAGATGCGAATGACAGTACTAAATTATTTGTAAGAGCTATAGGTTATGAAACTTAAAAGTGCATGATTCAACATTCGAGGATAAATGTTCTAAAGGGGGGAATGATGTTACACCCTATAGTTTCGTATGTGAGAGTACATCGTAAGTCAATTGATGTAAGATCTGAAATAAGATCATATTTGAAAGTACATAAAGTTAGTACCAAGAGGGTTGGAAATCTTAGAAGCTAAACCAATTGAAAAAAATAAGTTTCGACAAAAGTCGACAAGTTGGAATGTTATAACATGTACTTTTGGGGTGACACTAGGGTGCTTAACATTATAAAAGATTATGTTATGAGTTATTTTAGTAGTATGATATTCATGTATTATGTTTTGAAGTCAAGCGATTTTTGGAACAAAAGTTGAAAAAGGTCATCACCAGTTACATTCATAACTGTGTTGAAAATAAGGTCAAATATATCTGATCATTTCTTCCAATGTAATTAGAATTTAGGGATGATCCACCTACCAGTGTGAAGATCTACGAGTCTAATTTCCAACGAATTAAATTGTTCATTGATACAACATTGGAGTAGTGATATATTCGCATTTTTGCGAGATTGCGCAGGTTGGTAGGTGACAAGTAGGTGCATCACCTACTTGCCAAAAGGAGAGGCCTCAATTAAAAGATCTAAAGTTGGCCAAGAGGGAGCTTTTAAGGTATTATGAACTCATTTATTTCACCCATCTTTCAGACCAAGAAAACCAAATTGAACCCCTTCAACTCCTCCCCAAAAATCCCACACAAACCCTAGGTTATTTCGGGTGTTACGATATGATTCTAATGCCGGAAAGCCCGGACAGCTGGCTAGTTTCTATTTCTCCTTCATGTAGTTGTGTTGGGGGACTGATTTTGATGAAGAAGGGCTAGGTTTCGTGGCTTCTACTCTGTCCAAGGTAAATTTATGCTTCTCCTTCTATTATCTAGGCTTTGACGAGTTGTAACTCGATCGTAAAGACTAGACCTAGCGAGTTTCGAAAGAGTGGTATGTTGTTTGTTGTTGATTCATTGTTGGCTGGTTGTAAAATTATTTTTAAGTTGAATTCATGACTGGTTTATTTATGAGAGGATTAATTATGTATTGTTGGTTGTGTTTCTCAATTTGAAAGAAAAGACAGGTCGTAACGTGTTGTAGTAAACTGAAAAATTAATTTTGAGTTGCTGAAGTTGTGGGACTGTTTTGTGGGATGTTTCGTGTTGCTTTTGGGTTGCCTATTTTGATACTGTATTCATGGAGTTTGGTAGGATAAAGGGTGTGGATAAACACCACATAATGTCAGGGTGGTTGGCTGGTCGTTCGTCATTACATTTTTAGGTTGGTTGACACTACTTTTTTTGTCATTTTATGTATGAAGTGATTATGGTGTGTGGGCTATTTTGTGATATATTCTGGTGGATATAAGGTTGGGAAATAATGCATACATATTGTTATTGTTTTTCTATTGGTGTTGTTGGTATATGGTATTGGAGGAGGTTCTTGTTATAGGGGAAATGCTGCTCAAATTTACGTAAACGAGCTACTAGTTTAAGTTACAGACTTAGCCTTTGCTCAACACTGATTTTGTATCTCCTTATACTATGATAGATTGAGTTGACTTGTTTGAAGAGTTGCTTGGAAGGTATTAAGGACTCAACTTGGTTAAGATATGTTAAGGCACTTCCTTCTTTCTTTTGGCATGATCTACAATGAAACGAATGTATACGATACGCTATTTCATAATGAATCTACGCCTAGCAACTAAGGTTGTCCATGTTGTTCTATCATTACAAAGTTATTCTAAGAAAGTATGTATGATCGTTGAGTCTTAGTGAAGTTCATATTGGTGGTATGATGTCCATAATGTTAATCGAAGGTACAACTACCTTACGTCACTCTGAAAGGTTTAGAGCGTGATTCCTTGAGTCCAGCATGCATTAAATATAGTATCTATTTTACTCTACCAATTCGCGTTATAGTCGGCCGGGTACAACACCTATTGTGCAACCACTTATCAGTTGGGTTTACCGAGCTCCACGTGGCCGGGTACGATTCTACCGAGCCTTATGATGGCAAAGTATGTTTTTACCGAGTCCTCTTTGAGGTCGGGTACGATATGATGATGATGATGCCCACAGAGGCAGATGTTTTAAAAGATTATGTATATATATGTATCACGCATTTCATGTCACTATCTCTTAGAGGCACTGGGATTCTACAGGTTGTAACTCCTATATCTCTCTTTACATTAGTGTTCTTATTTATGCTTTTCTGCCTTACATACTCCGTACTTTATTCGTACTGACGTCTCTTTTGCCTGGAGACGCTGCGTTTCATACCCGCAGGTCCCGATAGACAGGTTGACAGTCCTCCTAGTAGGCTATCAGCTCAGCGGAAGGTGTTGTTGCACCCCATTTGCTCCGGAGTTGCCTATTTGGTCAGTATGATTGGGACATGTATTGACTGGTATGGTGGGGCCCTGTCCCGGCCTATATGACATTTATGTAGTCTTAGAGGCTTGTAGACAGATGCCAGGTATATGGATACTTGTATGGCCTTGTCGGCCAATGTTTTAAGTTTACAAATATCATGTCAGTCATATAGGTCTGTATGTCACATATATAAGTTTCTATATAATGTTGGGTCATCATATGTCTAGTATGCACTTATATTTTATTCCGGATATATCATGACGACCCTTTTCACCCATTTACCCATGATAGTATGATAAGAAATATATGTTGTGTTGGTATTCGGTTGAGTAAGGTACCGGGTGCCCTTCGCGGCCCTCCGTTTTGGGGCGTGACACCACATCTGCTTGTAATTTGATTTATTCCTGCAATTTGCATTACTTTGATATCCCTATCTTGTTTGCTTTATGTCATATCTTGCTCAGGTTTATATGTTCGGTAGGTGTCTTGACCTAGCCTCGTCACTACTCTACCGAGGTTAGGCTTGATACTTGCTGAGTACCACCATGGTGTACTCATACAACACTTCTGCACATCTTTTTGTACAGAATCAGGTACTTTGGATCGAGTCGGTTTTGAGACTTATGTTTGGTGTGGCTAGAGACTTCAATGTACACCTGTCGAGCGTTCGCATGCTCCGAAGTCACATTCTGTTATATGTATTCCCCTTGTTTCTTTTGTACCTGAACAATGATGTATTTATAATGTATAAATACTCGTAAAAAGGCTTATGACTTGTACTACCATTTTTGGGAATAGTAAGTCTTATAGAAAATTCAATTTCTAAAGTTGTTAGACGTTATTTATTGTTGTACTCGGTATATGCTAGACTTATCTAGTATCTAAGACTAGGCGTCGTCATGATTTCCAACGGAGGGGAAATTGGATCGTGACAGAAGTAAACAAAAAATTGAACATGTTGCCACAGAGAAGTAAGAGCACCCACACACAACAAGCAACGGCAATGGTTCCTACAACAAATGTAAGGCAGAAATGAAAATTTTCCCTCCGAAAAACTGTTGAGAGGTATTTGAAATTTTTGTTCCTTCTAAATTTAATATGAGATTCAACTTTGTAGAAAAACAGACAACTTAAACGGCTATCATTTGTTAGCACTTTTGCCAGTGAAACATCTTTTGATACTATTTTGGGATGCAAGTGAAGCCACATCTTGTTGTTGCTTTTGAATGCGGTTAAGCTCACTGTTGTGACTGCTTTCTGGATTTTCCTCTACTCGGAATATCTCACGGCGACACAAGGTTAGTGTACTTAATTACAAATCCAAGTTTTTTCAAAATCCTTATACCAACCGGCATAAAGATACTGCAATTTTTTCATATTAGTTTGGGAGATTGTGTGTTCATCGTTAGGCTCATAAAATCTGTATTGCATTTGGAGCCAGAAAACAGGAGTGTATAACCAAATGAAAGTTCAAACACAAGAAAAACGAGTGACGGGGAGAGAAATCATGACCTATTTTCTTAAAAACACTTCCTGAGAAGCTAAAGAATGGCATCAAGAACAAAAAAATAAAAATAAAATAAAAAAAGAAGAGGAGAAAAGGTTAAGAATCTAAAAATCTGGCAGGTCAGGAAGTACTATAACAAAAAAAGATCAAATATAACCAAAGAAAGAAAAATAGAACCAAATGAATGCAATATTTGCTGTATGAATTAATAGCGTGAATCCAATTTCTTTAGAAAAAGATGGAACTTACAACTGCCATATATCTTCCAATTCTCATTTTAAAAAGCTCTAAGCCATTCGTACAGCAAATGAAAATGCAAAAAACCATACTACATTTTTTTAAATCTTTTTCCTTTGGCTCTCTTTTCCTACAATTTTCATACAGCAGTCGCAAAGATATTTAAAGTACCTGAATCTCTTTCATGGGCATATCGTTGATCTCAAGTTGTTCATCATAACCATCTGCTTGAGATGTTGGCTCTTCACTATTTATGTCACACTCAATTGGTTTAATACATCTTCAACTTGTTCTGATGCACCACTATTTTGTTCTGATTATCTTTATTGACATACAAGAAGCAATCTAATTGAAGGAATGACAAATAAGAAATAGCATAACACACAATTAGAGAAGATTAGATTTGGCATTGCTTCTATATATCCACGAGACATACTGAGAATGTCCATAATTATGAAACAAAGCTATCCAATACAAATTGTCTTGCCCCTTCTAATGGCACAAGTGCCCAAGCATCTCAGCTAGAGATGGCAATGGGGCGGGATGGTGTGGGTGCGGGTGGGGGACGGGTTTTATTTGATGCGGGGCGATGCGAGTTTATTCTTATGCGGGTGCAGGCGGGTTAAAACAGTTTTTAAAAATTACCGAAAGGACCTTCCCTAGGCAGTAGGCGACAACCTAGCAAATCGCATAATATCGACTTCAACTATCTAAATGGACATCCTTTAATTGATTGGCTCTTCAAGGCTCAAAAATCCAACCGGCGAACATAACGATGAGTTTTTAATTAACTACCTTTTAATTACTCAATTTCTAACTGTTTTAAGTTTTTTGGTGTTGTAAGGTCAATAAAGTTATGTGGAATTAATTATTATTTTTTGGATAATTTTGATGGCTTTTGGGGTGTGATACAATCAGCATGTCTAACAACATTTCATTTGACCGTTCTCTGAGTGTAAATCATGGTGGAAGTTTCATGGACAATTGTCACCTAATCATTGAATGATTATAAATAGCAGGTGATGTGTGGCTAGAATTTATAGTTTAACGCATTATGTGTCTTACATTTTATGTGCGTTAATGGTAAAAATACACCTCGTTTGAGCATAATGAAGTCTATTTAATGTGTAGGTGAATTGGAGATGGAAGCCGAGCTAAATGGAGGCATAAACGTCAAAAATACGCTCAAGAGTCCAAAAGGAGTGAATCTGGCCATGCCAGGCGTTTGGGGGGGCGTTTGGGCTGTAAAGCCTGGCCTAGCCAGGCGTTAGTCAGGCGTTTGGGCCCTAACGCCAGGCGTTTGGCCTGTAACGCCTGGTCCCTGGTCTGGTCCAATCCGAGTTTTGAAGGTTTTAAGTGTTTCCCGGTTTGAATAGAAGTCTCCTACACGTTTAGGGTTTATCCCAAACATATAAATAGACCCAAAAACACAACTTTGGGGGACTTTTGCCATTAGAGACAAAAGAAGCTTGTGGAATACTACTCAGCAAAGCAAAACATTGATTTTTACATCCTTTATTCATTACTCTGTAATTTATTTATGCAAGTTATTTTGGATTTGATTATTATGAGCATGAGTAGCTAATTTCCTTAATCTAGGGTTTTGGTGGAACCCGTTGGGGGATGAAGTTATTGTGATATTAATATAGTTTGGTTGGTTGTTAATATCTATTTGTTCAACTACGTTCTTGTTGTAGTTAATTGAAAGGATCCTCAATTAGTTGTTCCTATTTATTATGTATCTACTTGAGAGAGAGTGCATATTTAGGTAGTTGTTTGAACAACATCACTCCCGGAGTATAGACGAAAGTCATAACCGAGGTTTTAGAAGTTGGTTAGAAATAACGATACTTCGGGTGCAATCTAAAGTGAACTGTTATGCAATCTAGCTAGCGTAACTTGAAAGAGTGCGTCTAGTAAATTATCATAATTACTTGAGAGAGATTTATGGTAGATAGATTGTTCATGATTGATAGAGACAACTAATTAAACTATAAGAAGTATCTGAGAAGGAAGTTCACCGACGGGGGAAACCATAACCTTAGATCTTTATTATAATTGTTTACATCAGATTGTTAGTTAATTGGTAGTTTATTAGTTTTGTCACTAGAAATAGTAAAACATCACCAATTGATATTCAAAAGTCTTGAGAAAATTGATTAAGTAAAAGTTTTGTATTCCGACGACTTGATTTATATGTAAATTCCATGTGGGATCGACTCTAGGCGTAATACCCCGAATTATATTTGCAGCGCACGTTTAGTCTTTCTATAAGACATAGTTGAGCGTGATCAAATTTTGATGTCGTTGCCGGGGAATTAACTGTGTTATCAATTGAAGTTGGAAGAAATACAAATTCTGAAATATAATCAATTTTCTTCAAATTTTCATTTACACATTGAAAGTTTAACATTTTCTAAATTGGTTGTACAGGTGCATGCCTAGAAGCTCATCGAGAACTGGTGAAGTAATTGAAGCCTTATCAGACCCCGAGAAAGTTTTCAAGGCCCTAAACCGGGCCAACCGGAAAAGCAAACAGCAACCATCAATTAAACAACTTGAACCCGACATGGAAGATCCAAATAACATAAACAACAATGGGGATGTTGTGGTAGACTCAGTCGCTCAAATAGAGGCAGAGGCTCCTTTATATGACTGGGCACAACCCACAGCAGAGAATTTGGCCACTGCAATACTAGTCCCTCAAATACAGGCCGAGTCCTTCCAGATTACAAATAACATGTTGCACTTGTTGCAGAACAAGGGACTATTCTCAGGGTCATACATCGAAGACCCCCGGCAGCATTTGAAGAATTTCCTGTCAATTTGCAAAACACAGAGGCAGCCAAATGTCACTCAGGAGGCAATAAAATTGTTGTTGTTTCCATTCTCAGTGAGTGGAGCTGCCTAGACTTGGCTAAACTCACTCCCCATCAATTCCATTACCACATGGGAGGAGTTAGTTAAGCAATTCGTGAACAAGTTTCATCCACCCAACAAGACTGCACAACAAATTGATGAAATCTTGAGCTTCAGACATAAACCAGTTGAAACACTATAGGAGACATTGGAACGATTTAAGGGAATGCTGGTTATCTGTCCATATCATGGTATTCCAGAGTAGATGTTGGGGCAGCATTTTTATATGGGTCTGGCTGATACTGTTAAGGCAAATGTTGATGCTTCAGCTGGTGGAGCATTCTTGAGCAAAACGTGGAGAGAAAGTCAGATCTTACTTGATAAAATGACACAGAATTCAGGATGGACAACCAGGAATGCACCTATTACTCCTGTAGTTCACTCAGTGCCATTTGATCCATCCAATACTATTGCAGAGAACGTGGCCACCTTGATAACACAGATGAGCATACTAACTAAGAAGGTGGAGGAATCAGGGCAAAAACAGCAGGTACACATCGTAGATACAACCAATGGGGGCATATGCACATCTTGCATTAGTCAACCATTTGGTAACCAGTGGAATGCAGAAAGTGATCACCCTCCTTATCCAGAAAACATGAATTATGTGTCAAATTACAAACGCTAGAGACAAGGGGGGGCAGAATTGGGGTCAGCAAGTTCAACCGTATAGACCACCTCAACAACAGCAGAACAGTGGAAATATGGGTGTCATGAGACCACAAAGTAATGCAGTACCATATCAGAGGCCACAACGTTATAACCATCAGAATCAACAACAAGCATACTACCCTCCTCAGCATCAATAGGGGGAAGGCAAGAAAATGGGTTCTCCAGGTTAGAAGCTATGATGCAGCAGGTTATTGGGTCAAATGCTAAGATCAGTGAAAGAGTATATGCCCATGACTCAACCATTAAAAACATCGAGGTGCAGCTGGGGCAGATTTCAAATGCAGTTAACAATCGTCCTCACATAACTTTACCTGCGGATACTCAGGTGAATCCAAGGGACCAGGGCCCAAAGAAGCTAATGGCAGTGAGTCTCTGCAATGGCAGAGACCTGGACCTGGAACAAGAGATGAGGCAGGAAAGTAGAAAGACAGATACATTGGTGCAGGTGCCCATTGAAATTGATGACTCGACTCCTTTGACCAAGGGCATAGTGCAGCCAGCTGAAGGAGAATCTAATAAGCAAGGTGAAGCTTAGAAAGAACTTGAGGAAATCACAGAGCCAGCAGTTGAGGTGGTGGTGGAAAAGGAAAAAGATAGATAACAGGAAAGAAGAGATCACCAGCTCCATTCCCTCAAAGGCTGGCAAAATACCAGAAGGATGAGCAGTATAAGAAATTCTTGGACATGCTAAAGAAGATACAGGTAAATATCCCATTTATTGATCCATTGAAGGAAATGCCTGGCGATGCTAAAATGATGAAGGACTTGATGTCTAGAAAATTTGACTTCCAAGATCTGGCTACTGTCACCCTTACTCAGACTTGTAGTGTGGTGGTGACGCGTCCTATTGCTGAAAAGTTGGCTGACCCAGGGAGTTTTATAATTCCTTGTACCATTGGCAACTTAGATTTCGCCAAAGCTCTATGTTACTTGGGAGCCAGCATTAATCTGATGCTGCTGGCCATATATAAAAGACTGGGATTGGTAGAGTCAGGCCCACCTCCATGCTGCTGCAACTTGCTGATAGGATGGTGAAGAGACCGTCGGGTATTCTGGACGATGTGTTAGTGCAAGTGGGGAAATTTGTGTTCCCTACTGACTTTGTGATCCTAGACTGCCGAGTAGATGAGGAAATTCCCATAATCTTGGGAAGTCCATTTTTGGCCACAGGCAGAGCCCTCATCGATTGTGAGAGTGGTGAGCTTAAGATGAGGCTCAATGAAGAAGAAATCACGTTCAACGTGCAGAAGTCTATGAGGCAACCAAGTGAGTTCGCCAACTGCTCTCTTATTGATGCTGTGAACGTGATCCTGGAAGAAGATGATGCATCCCTAACTGTGGGGGACCCTTTGGCTGCATGTTTGATGAACTTAGATGATATGAATGGTGTGGAGCTAGCAGAATGGGTATTAGCGTTGGATGGAAAAGGTACATTGTCGAGGGCTTTCGAAATTGAACCATTACACTTGAAAAAGAGAGAGAGCCCACCAGCCAAGCCCTCAGTTGAAGTACCACCCAAGTTAGAGTTGAAGCCTTTACCAGTGCACCTCAGGTATGCATTTCTTGGACCTAACTCTACATTACCTGTTATTATTTCATCTGGGTTGTTAGATGTGCAGGAACAACAGTTGTTATAGGTAATTTCTGAATGCAAGACTGCTATTGGCTGGACGATGGCAGATATCAAAAGGATCAGCCCAGCCTATTGCATGCACAAGATTCTCCTGGAAGAGGGATACAGACCTTCTAGGGAACGTCAAAGGTGGTTGAACCCAAATATGAAGAAAGTGGTAAAGAAAGAAGTTATAAAGTTGTTAGATGCGGGAATCATTTTCCCCATCTCTGACAGCAGCTAGGTTAGCCCAGTACAATGTGTACCAAAGAAGGGTGGTATGAAAGTGGTAAGGAATGATAAAAATGAGCTGATATCCACTAGAACCGTCACGGGCTGGAGAATATGCATGGATTACTGAAAGTTGAACCTCGCCACCCGCAAAGACCACTTCCCACTTCCCTTCATTGATCAGATGCTTGACCGGCTAGCAGGGAGGTCTCATTTTTGTTTCCTTGACGGGTATTCGGGGTACAACCAGATTTCAATTGCCCCGGAGGATAGGGAAAAGACCTCCTTCACATGACCTTATGGGGTATTTGCCTTCAGGAGGATGCCATTTGGTCTCTGTAATGCACCTGCAACATTCCAACGGTGCATGATGGTCATTTTCACAGACATGGTGGAAGATATTATGGAGGTCTTCATGAAAGATTTATCAGTGGTGGGAAATTCGTTTGATGAATGCCTAGAAAATTTAAAGAGTATACTAAAGAGGTGCATCGAGACGAACCTAGTGCTGAATTGGGAGAAGTGCCACTTCATGGTACAAGAAGGAATCGTCTTGGGACATTTGTTCTCGAGTAAAGGTATTCAAGTGGACAGAGCTAAAGTAGAAGTGATTGAAAAACTCCCTCCACCTATATCAGTCAAAGCTATTCGTAGCTTCCTAGGACATGTCGGATTCTACCGGCGATTCATCAAGGACTTCCCCAAAATTGCCAACCCTCTCTGTAAGTTACTAGAAAAAGATAACCCATTTGTGTTTTCTGATGATTGCAGAGTAGATTTTGAGGAGCTAAAGAAGCAGTTAGTCACTGCACCGATTATAGTTGCCCCCGACTGGGAGCAACTGTTCGAACTCATGTGTGACGCCAGTGACTATGATGTGGGAGCCGTATTGGGCCAGCGAAAAGATAAGGTAATTCACCCAATTTACTACGCAAGTAGAACGTTGAGTGGAGCTCAGCTAAATTACATGGTAACAGAAAAAGAAATATTGGTTGTAGTGTTTGCATTTGACAAGTTCAGGTCTTACCTGATCGGGTCGAAAGTGATTGTGTACACTGATCACGCAGCCATTCGGTATTTGGTAGAGAAAAGAGAATCTAAGTCGCGCCTAATTCGTTGGGTCCTGCTTTTGCAAGAGTTTGACTTGGAGATTCGTGATCGTAAGGGAACGGAGAACCAAGTCGATGATCATTTATCACGCCTTGAAGGTTCTGAAAAGGCACATGAGTCGGAGGATATTCTGGAAACCTTTCCAGATGAGCAGTTGTTGGCCACAAGTGTGAGAGAGGTGCCATGGTATGCAGATATTGCTAATTACCTGGCATGCGGAATCAACCCTTGTGAGCTCTCCTCTGTGCAAAAGAAAAGATTTTATCGTGATAGCCATAATTACTATTGGGATGAACCTCATTTGTTTAAAATTTGCATTGATAACATGATCCGGAGGTGCGTCCCCGAGATAGAACAATTTTCTATTTTGCAGGCTTGTCACGCAGCTCCCTATGGAGGACATTTCGGAGGAGTCCGAACAGCAGATAAAGTGTTGGAGGCCGGGTTTTATAGGCCCACTATGTTCAGAGATGCCCATCAATGGGTGAAGGGCTGTAATGAAGGCCAAAGGACGGGGAACATATCCCGTCGTCATGAGATGCCCATGAATCTGATACAAGAGGTAGAAGTGTTCGATGTTTGGGGGATAGATTTCATGGGTCCTTTTGTCAGCTCCTACGGCAATAAGTACATACTTGTTGCTGTAGATTACATGTCCAAATGGGTATAAGCTGCAGCATTCCCCACCAATGATGCACAAGTGGTGGTGAGGTTCTTAAAGAAGAATATATTCACCCGTTTTGGGACCTCAAGAAATATTATTATTGACGGAGGCACTCATTTCTGCAATCGTGTCTTCGAAAAGTTATTTGCTAAATATGATGTACGTCACAAGGTAACAACCGCGTATCATCCCCAAACTAGCGGGCAGGTTGAGGTCTCCGACCGTGAAATAAAGAGTGTGCTGACCAAAGCAGTTAACGCCACAAGAACTGATTGGGCGAAGAAATTTGATGATGCACTCTGGGCCTATAGAACCGCATTCAAAACACCAATCGGTATGTCTCCATACAAGTTGGTATTTGGTAAGGCCTGTCACCTGCCCGTGGAATTAGAACATCGAGCTTGGTGGGCATTGAAGCAGTTGAACCTGGATCTCGATACTGCTGGAGAAAATCGAGTCACAGAGTTACACGAGTTGGAAGAGTTCAGAGGACAAGCATTTGAGAGCACCAGGTTGTATAAGGAACGAATGAAGAGATTACATGATAAAAACATTGTGGACCAAGATTTCAGACCAGGGGACAAGGTATTGCTTTACAATTCAAGATTAAGACTGTTCCCGGGTAAGCTCAAGTCCCGATGGTCTGGCCCTTTTAAGGTGGTCAACGTATTTCCTTATGGTGCGGTGGAAATTACTGTTGAGGATGGGTATAACGTCTTCAAGGTCAATGGACAACGATTAAAAAGGTATGTGGAAATGAATGAAGCCAGTATGATGGCCATTGTGCATCTGGTTGAACCTAAACGACTAAACGATCCTTAAAAACTGCGTTCATTATGCGTCGTGCCGCGACGTTAAATCATGCGCTTCATAGGAGGCAACCTATTGACTTGTTGTAATCGTCGTGCCACGACATTAACTAAGGCGCTTGTTTGGAGGCAACCCAATGCGTAGTTAAATCTTAGTATAGCTAGAAGTATTTCGTGTAATAATAGGTACTAACGAGCTTGTAAGTGCATTCGGGTGAAAGGAGCAGTGTTTTAGCATGACGGAAAGTGGGGACAAAGTCGGGGTCAAGCAGGCTTTAGGCCTCAAATGCCAGCAAAAGCCAGAAGACCCCAGACGTTAAGCCCCAAACGCCTGGCTAACTCCAGGGGCCATCAGGCGTTAAGCCTAAAACGCTTGGCTAACGCTAGGGGGGTCTGGGTGTTCCAACTCTAACGCCTGGCTAACGCTAGGGTGCCCGGGAGTTTTGACTAAAACGCCCACCAAACGCTAGGTAAGTCCCATCTTCTTATTTTTACATCTCCCAACTCTCTCTCAAGCAAGTTTCTACTCCCAAGCACACAACCAACACAGATTTTCTCTCATACTCACACCAAAACACATAGATTAACACACACATCTTCACTACAACAACACCCACTGGTGCATTTCATCCGATAAGCACACATCAACCTTTGAGGTATGATTCTATTTCTATCCTTTGTTACTTCGAATTGGGTGTTACAATTATGAAAGGTGTATCCTTGATTCATGGTGATTCTTTATGGTTTTATGCAGTTCATGGTCATGTTGTATTGTGTTGTGCACCCCAATCCCCGAAACCCTTTAGGAATGGGCTGAAATTGTGAAGCTAAGTGGTGTTATGGAACCCCAAACAGAATTGGGTACATGAGACAGTCCCTCAAGTCTATAAGAGCTCCCATGGCAATTGTGCCAGCCAAGAGCTCGATGTAATGCCTCAATGGAAATACATATCCCATTTGGAGCCCGAGTCTCCAGGAAACAAACCACTAGTGTCATGCATCTTGAACTCCATGAAATTTTAAGTGTGAAGTGGCTCACGAGAAGCCTTATGTGTCAATTGTTCATAAACTCGCCAAGGTGAAGTTTGAGTAACCTTGGCAAAGTGGGAAAGCGTAGAGTACACACTTTGTGACACCCACTAACTACTGATCATTTGTGCAGCACAAACGATGCTACCCAGAAGAGCCACCGGCAAAGGAAAGGCCACGTCTTCGGCCCCAACGAAAACCAAAGCAAAACCCCCACCACCTCAGAAGAAAATAAAAGGGGGATATGTTACTTCCAGAATGACTGGTGAGGAAGCAGTATTTGTTGTCGCTGTTATGAGACAGCAACCCGTTGGCCAACGGGAATATGGTATCAACAGCATACCAGCACACTCCAGAAAATGGTATGCATGCTGCAAGCCCAAGCATGTTCACCCTGAAGGGGCCATTAAGGAAGGGAGTCTGAGAACAAAATTCCCGGCGATTTGGAGGAGCATCCATGAGTTGGGTTTAGAATATGTGTTCAGGCACAATGGTAACATCAACCTTAACTTAGTCCGGGAATTCTATGCAGGGTTTGACCCTAAGTACAAGTATGAATTGGTGCCAATTCGTGGGCACTTGGTGGATTTTTCAGCCAAAGCCATATGTGATTTTCTAGGTGCACCAAATGTTCCGGTGGAACCTCTAGAGCAATTCATCCGCCATCCTAACTATAGAGAGGTGAGGCACACACTTTGTGGGGTTGATTCCAGGGCTGCTTGGATTCGGGATAGAGCCACAAATCGCCATTAAAGGTTTCCCAAGAAGAAAATGAAGGCTGAAACCTAGGTGTGGCTTAAAGTGATTAATGCACGGATACTACCGTGCAACCATGACACCTTAATCATCCAAGAGAGGATTTGTGTGCTCTACTTCCTCATGACGGGGAAGAAAGTGAATGTGGGCCATCTGATGCGCAATCAAATGGGGTTGGTGCGTTTCAGCAATAGAATTGATCGAATACCATTCCCAAATTTCCTGACTCAGTTTCTGCTAAATGAAAATGTAGCGGTTGATCCCAACTTTGACCATACCATTGATCAACTCGCACGAGAGACTGACATCACTGGCTTAAGACTGAAAGAAGAGTCTTCACTGACCAATGCCGAACACAATGTGCGGGATGATAGTTTCATGGCCCATCTTTATGGGATGATGGATTTGCAGTTGCGAATAGGAGGTCGCCCAGCGTCAGTTGATGAGAGAGATGAGTTGGATCAGAGATACCTGCTCAATGTTCACGCTCAGCAGATGATTGGAGCAGGTGAGGGATACAAGCTCCCAGATGATGAGGATATCAACACACCTGACGACTCTGATGCAGAGCCGATGCACTCAGATGAGGAAGATGATGGAGAAGATGAGTATGAGGAGGAATGGAGAGCGTCCGATGATGAAGACGCTGAATGATCAGGGAAATTCTTGCACCTTGCTTTTATTTCTTGTTTTGTCTATATATGATGTACTGAGGACATTGCATGAATTAAATGTAAGGTGTTGGACATATGTATTGTGAAAAAAAAAAAATTAAATATGTGGGCTCTTCCCGAAACTCAATGCCTTCCCATTCAAGGTTAGAAAGATCAGTAAAGTTCTTGTAATGATGAAGTGAAGATCAAAGTCTTCGTATGGATGAAGTTCACATATATATGTGTTAGAGTAATCTAACATGTATCTATATTTAAGCTCATTTCCCCTTTAACTGGACTTTTATGTTTTTCATGTATTGCATCTTCTCCTTTTCCTCTGAATATAAAATTTCTCTTCTCCGTTCCTTTTATCGCTCGAACACGTGTGTTGTTATCTTCTTGGATAAAATTTACCATACAAATTATTCTAACATCCTGTATTGGTTGCTCTTTTTGAATGCAGTTACGTTCACTTTCGCACCTGCTTTCTAGGCGCTCCTATGCTAGGAAAATGTCGCGGCGATACAAGGTTAGCGTACTTGATGATAAATCTAGACTCCAATTGCTTTTTTTTAAACTTACCTAAATATTTATTTTGATGTTTCTATTCAAAACAATTTTTTTAAAGAAACTGGAATATTGATATGCTCTGTTATTCTGCTTTCCATAACTGGGTGTTCTCTTTTGCCTGTTTTTTTTGCTTTCCCAAATTGCAAATCCTCATGCTTTCTTTGGATTGACTTTGTTCCTTTTACATACTGTTAATGATGGAAGATCTGAATATGAACAATAAACATATCCGTTATCATATATTTGTCTCTATAGAAATCAAAATTGTCATTTCAAAACTTACCAAGTTCTTTTGTTGTCACTTCATTTCAAGTCCAGAAAAGTAGCTTTGTTACAGCAGTTGAATGCTTATTAATTTTGTAAAAGTATCCAACTCAAGTACAAACTCCCTAATACTTCTGAGTTGAAGAGGAAATTATCATTAAGTTCTAAGGTAGTGACCTTTCCTATACTAGAAGTTTGAGGAGCAAACGAGTATTTGATAGCTTCTATGGAAATCTTGGTTTGTCTTACAAGTTGTGATCAAAGAATCTCAAGATAATTCACCTTGAATTTTGGTCTTTTTGGATGAAACGTAATTCGTTAGTTAATTCTTCATTGGAAATTGTTCACCTTATCCAACTTCAAATAATTCTGAAATGTTATTGGTTCTGCTGTTGATGATGCTCTTCAAGTAGAGTGAGTTTACTTTGGGTCATCTCTGGCCTACTGGTTCCTTTTACAATCAACTGTTGGTGATGCTCTTCAACTAGAGTTTACCAACATTTTGAGTCATCTCTTGCACTCTGGTGGTTATGCTTTTCTCGATGCCATTCTTCGACCAAAATGATAACTTCATGATGATTCTCAGTTGTATGGAAATGTAAAATCTCCTTCTTCTAGAGGAAGTTGTGCTCTACAAAGTAGTAGTTCTGATTTCTGAACAATCTACTCCTACGAACATTTTTGGAGTACTTTCATGTAATACCTCATTAGTGGAGCAACTAAAAAGAGGGGACATAAAAGAATGAAAGGAATGTTCCATCTGGCTCTTGTTCTCTCCAGGTTTATAGCACGCTAAAACTATATTATAATAATGTGGAATATATAATAGTAATTAATAAGAGGTTTGGTTGGTAATAATACATTGTATGCAAAGAGAGACTGTGGTAACTGATTCTCAGCAAGTCCCATGCTTGAATAGTAGCCAACTATATAATTGATCTTCTAGGCTAAACATCTTTTTTGGCATATTTTTTTTCCCTTCCTTTTGTTTCCTTTTTCTTTTTTCCTTTTTTACTTTTTTGGTTTCGTTTATATTCTAACAGTAGAAGTGCAAAATATAAAACAAGTTGATCAGCAGTCATCTATGTATCTTGGTAATATTTTTACTTCCATTTTTATCCCTTTCTTCCACGGTTCAGCTCTGTTCTGCTTTTCATCAAACCTTCGTTAATTTCTTCTATTTTATGGATATGTTTTTTTCATGCACGTGTGTGATGACCCAAAGGGTCATCCCGTGTTTTAGGACTTTAATCCACGCTCATTAGCTTTACAAAAAATTTAGAATTTTTCTCTTCGATTAGCGTGCGTAGTTCGGGCGTAATTCCGGAAAGCATATATGTGAAAAGTAGAAGAAATAATGATTTTTAGTTAGCTTTGGTCAATGTTTTGAGTAAACGGACCTGGACCCGTGTTCCAACGGTCCCGGTGGGTCCGTAATAAAATATGGGATCAGGGACGCCCGGAATCGAATTTCGAGGTCCATAGCCCGAGAAATGAATTTTTAACTAAAATAGAATTTAAGAAAAATCTATGGTTTTAAAGTATGTGTTTAATGCTTAATCTTGACAATATCGGGCCCGTATTTTGGTTCCAGAGCCCAGTACAGATTCGTTATAATATTTAAACCATGTCTGTAAAATTTGGTGAGAATAGAAATTTAAATGATGTGAATCGGACCCTCGGTTGTGAAAATAGAAGCTTTAAAGTGTTCTATAGAATTTCATTGATTTTGATGTTAAATTCGTAGTTTTAGGTGTTATTTTAGCGATTTGATCGCACGAGCAAGTCTGTATGATATTTTTAGACTTGTGTGCATGTTTGGTTAGAGTACTGAGGGCTAGGGTGAGTTTCGGATAGGCTTCGGGGTGTTTTGGACTTAGGAAAATCTGTTGTCATGGTGTTTCTGGTGCACAGATAATCTGTGCTTCGCGATTGAGTATCAATACTCGCGATCGCATAGTGTAAATCATGCTGAGGGGAATTTTCTTCTTCGCGAACGTGGAAGACTGGTCGCGAACGCGAAGCTCTGGGGGTGGTACCCTTAGCGAACGCGGTCAGTCTCACGCGAACGCATTGGTCAAGGGACCTGGGAGAGGGAAGTATGGTTCCTCTACGCGACCGCGGCCACAGGGTCGCGAACGCGAAGGCCTGAGGGGAGTGCCTTACGCGAACGCATGGAAGGACTCGCGAACGCGTAGGCTATTCGAGTCGTTGCTTCGCGATCGCGACAGGCCTCTTGCAAATGCGATGAAGGCATGTCCAGTGTTTTAAAACAGAACCAAAAACGGGATTTTCTCAAAATTTCATATCTTCTTCCATAGAACTCGACTTTGGGCGATTTTTGAAGTGGGAATTCAACACCAAATCATAGGTTCGTGTTCTTAAACTCATTTCTTTCAATTTTCATCATCAACACCTATTAGATTCTAGGCCTAAATCTTGTTCTTTAAGGGTAGAAATTAGAGGTTTTAGGAGAATTGGGAATTTTATGAATTTGGGAATTTAGACATCGATTTGGGGTCGGATTCCGGAACTAATTACATATTCGGGCTCAGGGGTGAATGGATAATTGGGTTTTGGTCCGAATTTCGTATTTTGACCCAGCGGGTCCGGGGTTGATTTTTGATTTTTTTGGGAAAAATGGAAAATCAGTAGAATTATTCATTTAATTTGATTCCTTTAGCGATAATTGATGTTATTAAATTGATATTGGCTAGATACGAGTGGTTCGGAAGTGGAAAATAGAGGAAAAGTAATAATTGAGCATTGAGTTGGTCGTCGGATGGAGGTAAGTGTTTGGTCTAACTTCGACTTGAGGGATTAGGATCCCTGACTTATGTGTTATATGAAAATTCATGTATGTGGTGTATAGATGAGGTGACGAGTACCTATGCGCCACCAATTATCTGTTTAGCTTGTTCCCTTTCCCCGTCCCCAATTTATTATTTTCCTGCCTTAATTGCTCCCTGCTAATTGATTCTTATATGCCCAATTGCTTCATGTTAGATGTTGTTTCTTATTTAAACTTTTTTTTTATAGTGTTTTCACTGTGTTACATTATCGATTTAAACTGTCTTGTCGGTGTTTCATAACATATTTCGGTTGGTCTCGTTGTGTAATACAAGTTGGTAAAGTTTTCTTTAATTGTATAGTTTTCCGTTTACATTGGTTGAGACATAAATATTGTGAAGGATTTTGATCTAAATTGTGAAACTCTTATTATGAATGGTGAAATGTGATTGTCTAGTAGGATCCGGTTGCATGCCACAATAAGAAGTAATAAGGATGGACAGGTAGGATCGGGTTGTACGCTGCAAAAGGAGGAATAAGAGTGATGTGTGTGTGTGTGTGTGTGTATATATTGAGGAGTAATAAGGGTGGACAGGTGGGATCGGGTTGCACGCCGCAACAAGGAGTAATAAGGGAGAATTTTCATGTTATCACTGGTTATATGATGGAAACTGGAATACACACTGCTCTATTTTGTTGTTTTCATATTCTGCTCCAATTGTGACTTAATTCTATAACGTGGAAATTCTCTTAAGGATTGGTTATAGCTGGATTACTCATTTATTTACTGAAATTTATTGTTTCATCTAGTTTAGTATTTCCTTTCTTTTATTATACACTGCAACATGTTATATTATAAATGCCCCGCTGTAGCATCGCCACTACCTCGTCGAGGTTAGGCTCGGAACTTACCAGTACATGGGTTCGGTTGTATTGATACTGCACTCTGCACTTTCTATGCAGATTTTGGAGCAGACTGTGGCTGATCGAGAGGTCGTTTGCTAGCATTCACCAGGAGACCCAAGGTAGACCTACAGGCGTCCGCAGGCCCTGGTGTCCCCTTCTGTGTTCTTCATTTCTGTTTCATTTTCTTTTAGACAGATATATTTATCTTTCAGACCAATGTTTATAGTATTCATAGAATGTTCGTGAATTGTGACACCAGTTCTGGGTGGTAGAATAGTTCGTGATTATGCAGTATTCCGCAATTGTGATTACATATTCTAAATTGTTTGCTTGTGTTCAATTAATTGAAAAGGGGTAAATGCTAGCTAAATTCTAACATTGTCTTGCCTAACGAGTATGATGTTAGGCGCCATCACGATCCCTATGGTTGGGAATTTGGGTCGTGACAAGTTGGTATCAGAGCACTAGGTTGCTTAGGTCTTACAATTCACGGACAACCTTAGTAAAGTCTGGGGGATCGATACGGAGACGTCTGTACTTATCTCCTAGAGGCTATAAGTTAGGAACAAGTTCATTTTTTATTCAACTCTGTCATGTGATTCTTGTTATCCCAATACTTATCGAACTCTTCTATTCTTATTCGCTCGCAGATAGCGAGGACACGCACTTCTTCTTTCGCTGATCAGCAGTCGGATCCTCCAGCAGCAGCTCCTACGAGGGGCAGAGGCCGAGGACGTTCCAGAGGCCGAGGCTGAGGCAAGGCTCAGCCCAGGGCCCGAGCAGCAGCTCCAACTGCAGAGCCTCAGGTGGAG
The DNA here is from genome assembly GCA_005239525.1 of Nicotiana knightiana. Classification (NCBI taxonomy): domain Eukaryota; kingdom Viridiplantae; phylum Streptophyta; class Magnoliopsida; order Solanales; family Solanaceae; genus Nicotiana; species Nicotiana knightiana. Next base: position 18,004 of record ML400684.1, on the reverse strand, counting down.
TTCGATGAGGGGGCTTCATCACGGGCCGTTCCAGCAGGACCAGCTCAGGTCCCAGAGGGGTTTATTGCTACCCCAGTGCTCCAGGATGATTTGGTCCGACTAGTGGGCCTTATGGAGAGTGTAGCCCATCCTGGAGCATTCCCCGTGGCACCAGCCGTATCTCAGGATGGAGGAGGAGCCAAGACTCCTGCCACTCACACTTCAGAGCAGATGTCTCCCCAGTTTCAGACCCTAGCTGCTCATCCAGTTGGGGTAGTTCAGCCAGTTGTTGCAGCACCGCCCGTTGATGGGGAAGTTATTTCCTCCGATACTTTGTGGAGGTTGAATAGGTTTATCAAGTTTCCTGGTTCATTTCAGTGGTGCCACTTTAGAGGACCCCCAGAAGTATCTCGATAGTTGTCATGAGGTTCTTCGGAACATGTGTGTTTTGGAGACCAATGGGGTCGACTTCGCTGCTTTTCAGATGACTGGTTCCGCCAAGAAATGGTGGAGGGATTATTTGTTGACTAGACCAGCTAGGTCTCCTGCTCTCACTTGGGGTCAGTTCTCACATCTCTTCTTGGAGAAGTTTCTGCCTATTACTACGAGAGAGAAGCACCGTTGTTAGTTCGAGCGTCTTCAGCAAGCAGCATGACTGTCACCCAATAGGAGACTCGTTTCGTGGATTAGGACCGACATGCTATACTTTTTCTTCCCACAGAGAGGGAGAGGGTTCGGAGATTTATTGAAGGTCTTTCTCAGCCTATCAGGTTGCAGATGGCTAAGGAGACTGGGAGCGAGATTTCTTTCCAGGGTGCGGCCAATGTGGTCAGGCGAGTAGAGATGGTTCTTGGACAGGGAGGTCAGGGATCTGATAAGAGACCTCGTCATTCCGGTGGGTTCAGCGGCGCCTCATCTGGAGGAAGGGGTACTTTTGGTAGAGGTCATCCTCCTAGACCATTCCATTCAGCTCTTCAGGCATCCCATAGTGCCCCGGGTGGTCGTGGTTCTTATGTACCCCCTTCTACTCAGCCAGCCTACAGTGCTCCACCAGCTTCTATCAGAAAACCTCCACTTCAGAGTTATTATCGTGGTCAGCCAGCTCGTCAGGGTCAGTCTCAGTTCTCACAGCCTTAGTATCAGGAGAAGTGTTTTGAGTGTGGTGATTATGGGCATATTCGGAGGACCTGTCCGATATTATCGGGTGTTCATCTACAGCATCAGGGTTCCCGTACCATGGTTCCGGCACAAGTTGCTGCACCGCCTGCTCCGCCAGCCAGAGGTAGGGATCAGGTAGCCAGAGGTAGGGGCCAGATTGTTAGAGGTGGAGGCCAGGCCGCTAGAGGTGGAGGTCCGCCAGTCAGGTTGTCCCACAGATATGGTTCAGGGTGGGGGGCCCAGCCCCGGTGTTATGCATTCCCAGCCAGACCTGAGGCTGAGTCCTCCTATGTTGTTATCACAGGTACTGTTTCAGTTTGCAGTAGGCATGCTTCAGTCCTATTTGGTCTGGGGTCTACTTACTCTTACGTGTCATCTTATTTTGCTTCATATTTGGTTGTGCCCCGTGATTCCCTAAGTTCCCCTGTATATGTGTCCAAGCCCGTTGGGGATGCTATTGTGGTAGATCGAGTTTATCGCTCATGCATGGTCGTTATTGGGGGTCTTGAGACCATTGTAGATCTTTTTCTTCTTGATATGGTCGATTTCGATGTTATATTGGGCATGGATTGGTTATCTCTTTATCATGGATTGTTTATCTCTTTATCACGCTATCTTGGATTGTCATGCCAAGACAGTGACCTTAGATTTACCAGGGTTGCCTCGATTCGAGTGTAGAGGGACTCCTGGCCATTCTTCCAGCAGGGTTATTTCTTATATGAAGGCTCGGCGTATGGTCGAGAAGGGGTGTTTGGCTTATTTGGCTTATGTTCGTGATTCTAGTGTCGAGGTTCCTTTTATGGACTATGTGCCTGTTGTTCGTGAGTTTCCTGAGGTATTTCCTGCAGAGCTACTGGGGATGCCACCCGATAGGGATATTGACTTTTGCATTGATGTGGATTTGGACACCCAGCCCATTTCTATTCCGCCATATCGGATGGCCCCACCAGAGTTGAAGGAATTGAAGGAATAGTTGCAGGACTTGCTTGATAAAGGGTTTTATTATACCTAGTGTCTCACCCTGGGGTGCACCGGTGTTATTTGTGAAGAAGAAAGATGGGTTAATGAGGATGTGTATAGATTATAGGAAATTGAACAAAGTCACTATCAAGAAAAAGTATTTGTTGCCGAGGATTGATGATTTGTTTGATCAGCTTCAAGGTGCCAAAGTGTTTTCAAAGATTGACTTGAGATCTGGCTACCATCAGTTGAGGATTAGGGCGTCCGATGTCCCTAAGACAGCTTTTTAGACTCGAAATGGGCACTATGAGTTTTTGGTGATGTCCTTTGGGTTGACTAATGCCCCACCAGCATTTATGGACTTGATGAATTGCGTGTTCAAGCCTATGGATTCATTTGTGATTATGTTTATTGATGAACTTTTGATATACTCTCGCAGTCCGGTGGAGCATGAGCAGCACCTTCGGATAGTACTCCAGACCTTGAGGGACAGTCAGTTGTATGCTAAATTCTCAAAGTGCGAGTTTTGGTTGGATTCAGTTGCTTTCTTCGGTCACGTCGTATCAGCGGAGGGTATTCAGGTGGATCCTAAGAATATTGAGGCAGTCAAGAACTGGCCTCGACCCACTTGAGCTACAGAGATCAGGAGCTTCTTGGGTTTGGCGGGTTATTACCGTCGGTTTGTGGAGGGAGTTTCATCTATAGCAGCCCTGATGACTAAGTTAACTCAGAAGGGTGCCCCGTTCAGATGGTCGGACGAGTCTGAGGCGAGCTTTCAGAAGCTCAAGACAGCATTGACTACAGCACCGTGTTGGTATTGCCATCAGATTCAAGATCTTACACGGTATATTATGATGCCTCATGTGTGGGGCTCGGGGCAGTGTTGATGCAGGAGGGCAGCGTAATAGCATATGTGTCTCATCAGTTGAAGATTCATGAGAAGAATTACCATGTTCATGACTTAGAGTTGGCAGCCATTGTTCACGCGTTGAAGATTTGGAGGCACTACCTTTATGGCATGCCACGTGAGGTTTTCACGGATCATCGCAGCCTTCAGTATTTGTTCAAGCAGAAGGATCTCAATTTGAGGCATAAGAGATGGTTAGAGCTATTGAAAGACTATGATATCACGATATTGTATCATCGGGGGAAGGCCAATGTGGTGGCAGATGCTTTGAGTAGGAAGGCAGTGAGTATGGGCAGTCTTACTTTCATTTTGGTCGGTGAGAGACCACTAGCTTCAGATATTCAGACTTTGGCCAATTAGTTTGTGAGGTTGGATATTTCAGATCCCCACCGTGTTTTGGCTTGTACAGTCGCTCGGTCTTCCTTGTTTGAGCGTATCAGAAATCGACAGTATGATGACCCTCACTTGATGGTCCTTAGGGACACAGTTCGGCACGGTGGTGCCAAGCAGGTTACAGTTGGAGATGACGGCATTTTGAGGATGCAGGGTCGTATATGTGTGCCTAATGTTGATGGGTTTCATGAGTTGATCCTTGAAGAGGCTCACAGTTCTTGGTATTCTATTCACCCAGGCGCTGCCAAGATGTATCAGGACCTACGGCAGCATTATTGGTGGAGGAGGATAAAAAAGGATATAGCTGCTTATGTAGCTCGGTGCCTGAATTTCCAGCAGGTGAAGTATGAGCACCATATACCCAGTGGTTTGCTTCAGCAGATGGAGATTCCTGGGTGGGAGTGGGAGCGCATCACTATGGACTTTGTTGTTGGACTCCCACGGACTCAGAGGAAGTTCGATGTTGTGTGGGTTTTGTGGATAGGCTGACTAAGTCAGCACACTTCATTCGTGTGGCAGTTTCTTATTCCTCGGAGCGGTTAGCAGTGATTTATATTCTGGAGATCGTCCGTCTTCACGGTGGTCCCGTGTCTATCATTTTTGATTAAGGTACGCAGTTTACCTCGCATTTTTTGAGGGTAGTACAGCGTGAGTTGGGTACGCAGGTCGAGTTGAGCACAGCATTTCATCCTCACATGGACGGACAGTCTGAGCGTACCATTCAGATCTTGGAGGATATGCTTTGCGCCTGTGTTATTGACTTTGGAGGTTCTTGGGACCAGTTCTTTCCGTTAGCGGAGTTTGCCTACAATAATAGCTACCAGTCGAGCATTCAGATGACTCCCTACGAGGCATTATATGGTAGATAGTACAAGTCTCCAGTTGGGTGATTTGAGTCGGGGGAGGCTCGGTTGTTGGGTACAGATTAAGTACAAGAGACTTTGGACAAGGTCAAGATTATTCATGATCGTCTTCGTTCAGCTCAGTCCAGGCAAAAGAGTTATGCCGAACGTAGAGTTTGTGATGTGGCATTCATGGTCGGGGAGAGAGTATTGCTTTGGGTAACGCCCATGAAGGGTGTCATGATTGGGAAGAAGGTCAAGTTGATCCCTAGGTATATCGGGTTGTATGAGATTCACGAAAGAGTGGGGGAGGTGTCTTATAGACTTGTGTTGCCTCCAGGGTTATCCTCAGTTAATCCAGTATTTCATGTGTCCATGCTCCTGAAGTATCATGGTGACCCGTCCCACGTATTAGATTTCAGCTCTGTCCAGTTGGACAAGGATTTGACTTATGAGGAGGAGTCGGTAGCCATTCTAGACCGGCAGGTTCGATGGCTGAGGTCGAAGAGTTATCAATCAGTTCGAGTACAGTGGAGAGGTCAGCCTGTTGAGGCAGCTACTTGGGAGTCTGAGTCGGACATGCGGAGTAGATATCCACACTTGTTCGCCACTTCAAGTACTTTTCTATGTCCGTTCGAGGACAAACGTTATTTTAGAGGTGGAGATTGTGATGACCCAAAGGTTCATCCCGTGTTTAAGGATTTTAATACATGCTCATTAGCCTTAAATAAATTTTAGAACTTTCCTCCTCGATTAGCGTGCGCAGTCCGGCGTAATTCCAGAAAGCATATATGTGAAAATAGAAGAAATAATATTTTTTGAAATTTAAAATGATTTTTAGTTGACTTTGGTCAATGTTTTGAGTAAACGGACCCGAACCCATGTTTTGATCATCCCGGTGGGTCCGTAATAAAAAATATGATCTGGGCATATGCCCAGAATCAAATTCCGAGGTCCATAGCCCGAAAAATGAATTTTTAACTAAAATCGAATTTCTGAAAAATCTATGGTTTTAAAGTATGTGTTTAATGCTTAATCTTGACAGTATCGGGCACATATTTTAGTTCCGGAGCCCGGTACAGATTCGTTATAATATTTAAACCATGTCTGTAAAATTTGGTGAGAATCGAAGTTTAATGACGTAAATCAGACCCTCGGTTGTGAAAATAGAAGCTTTAAAGTGTTATATATAATTTCATTGATTTTGATGTTAAATCCGTAGTTTTAGGTGTTATTTTAGCGATTTGATCGCACAAGCAAGTCTGTATGATGTTTTTATACTTGTGTGCATGTTTGGTTTGGAGCCCTGAGGGCTTGGGTGAGTTTCGGATAGGCTTCGGGGTGTTTTGGACTTAGGACAATCTGTTGTCATGTTGTTTTTGGTGCACAGATAATCTTTGCTTCGCGATTGCGTAGCAATACACGCGATCGTGTAGTTTAAATCATGCTGAGGGGAATTTTCTTCTTCACGACGCGGAAGACAGGTCGTGAACGCTAAGCTCTGGGGTGGTACCCTTCGCAAACACGGTCAGTCTCACGCAAACGTGATGGTCAAGGGACCTGGGGGAGGGGAGTCTGGTTCCTCTAAGCGAACGCGGCCACAGGGTCACAAATGCGAAGGTCTGGGGGGAGTGCCTTACGCGAACGCGTGGAAGGACTCGCGAATGAATAGGCTATTCAAGCCGCTGCTTCGTTGTTACAACCCATATTAACGTACGTTGGTTCATGCCATAAGTTATCGACGTAAATCTGAGAAGAGATTATCTTTGAGATGATAAGAAGTTAATCCTATTGGTCTTAAATGATACAAGAGTGTATAAGGGTGATTAACAAGTATTAGAAGTTAAACGAATCAAGGATGTTGTAACCCGTATTTTTGGGTAAACCTAGGGGTTCTTAATATTCTCAAGAGGTTGTGTTTTATGGTATTTGAATCATATAATATCCGTATCATAAGTCTTTAAGTCAAACGACTTATGAAACAAAAGTCGACAAAAAGTGTCGCAACTTACGTTCATAATTTTATTTAAACTTTAGGTCAAATGTTACAAAGCTTTTCTCCCAATTTACTCAGAATTACGGGGTGATTACCTACCAAATTGAAGATCTATGAGTCTAGTTTTCAACTCATTAACCCGTTTATTAATACGACATCGGAGTAGATAGATATAGGCATTGTTGCGAGACTGCACAGGCTGCTAGGTGACAAGTAGGTGTGTCACCTACTTGGTTAAATGAGAGCCCAAAAATAAGAAATTTTGGGTCGATTGGGGGTAAAACCTAGAGTTTGAAGAACCAACATAAGGGCTGAGTTATCCAACAAGTAAGGTAATTTTACTTCTCTATTTGATCCATTTTTTCTGCTGTAAATTCATGGAAATTCGTTTTAAACCTTTAAGAACTCATGGGACGTTGATCGGAAGCCGTGAGTTCGAGTTATTCAATTGTAGCGGACTGTTTTGTGGACTATTTTGTGTTGCTGTTGGGCTGCATGTTTTACTACTGTTTTGTGGAGTTTTGGATTAGGAAGGGTGTGGATAAACACCATATAGATGTAGGGTGGTGGTCTGGTCGTTCTTTGTAACATTTCCGGATCGTTTGACACTACTACGGTGGTCGTCTTATGTATGAAGTGATTAGGTTATGTGGACTGTTTGGGGAGGCTCAATATGATTATTATTGATGTTGTTTGGGCTGTTTGGTGATTTTTTTTACTTGTGTGAAGTCATATATATAGGGGAGGTGCTGTCCGTTTCATCATAAAATATGTTATGGTCGATACATAATAGTTACGACGCTTAAACGATAACGATAGTGTCGTTTCTCTTATTGTAGATTAAGGAGTCGTGACATTTGCATAGCTTGAGGTTGGGCAATATATATACAAGGTATGTGAGGCTATCCCTTTCCTTCTTTTGCATGACTTTGGTTATATATAATGCAATGAACGAGCTTCTAAAGATACTCTACTCTTAGAAGCTAGCAGTACTTACATTGTTTCCCTTCTTATGGAACAATTAATGTTGAGGTTTATTCTCTTATTCTTATGTTATCAATGTTGTTGGTAATTCCTGATTCTTATAAGATTCTTGATGAAGAGTTAGTCCTAATAACGTGTACGGAGAATATCGACCTTACGTCACTTCGAAAGGTTCAGAATATGATTCCAGTAAGTCCTACATGCATTATATATATATATATATATATATATATATATATATATATATATATATGCATCTATTTTACTCTACCGAGTTGTGCTATAGTCGGTTGGGTATAGCACCTATTTTGCAACCACTTATCAGTTGGGTTTTACCGAGCTCCAAGTGGCCGGGTACATTTTACCGAGCCTATTATGGCCGGGTACGATATGATGATGTTGTTGCCCACAGAGGCGTATGTTTTAAAAGTTTATGTGTATATATATGTATATATCACGCATTTTATGTCAGTAGTCCTCAGAGGTACCCAGATGTTAGAGGTTGTATATACTCTATCCCTGTTTACATTACTGTTCTTACTTATGCTTTCCTGCTTTACATACTCAGTACTTTATTCGTACGGAAGTCCTTTTTATTTGTGGATGCTGCATGTGATGTTGCAGGTCCTGGTAGACAGGTAGACGCAGCTCCCCCACCACAGTAGGCTTCCCAGTTCAGCGGTTATTGGCAAGATCCTTTCTCCGGACTTGCCATGGTCTTGGTATGCATTTGTGTTATTAGATATTATGGGTATGTCAGGGCCCTGTTCCGGCAATGTTGTATCACTTATGCTCCTTTAGAGGCTCATATACAGGTGTCGACTCATGTATCGTTGGTATGCTTTGTTGGCTAATTTTTGTTGTATAGTCTTTCATGGCAGCGTTGTAGCTCGTACCTTATATGTAGTTTCTTAGTAGTCTTGTCATCCCTTGTGATGTAGGTTCATGCCATTATCTTTCAGTGTTTATTGTTCATGATCCATATCTACCATTTATATTGATCACTTCGGCCCTTAAAGATAATAAGAAAGGTTAGATAAAATGTACGTTGGTGCTCGGCAAGTATGGCCCGCGTGCTAGTCCTGATCCTCCAGTTTGAGTCGTGACAAAGTTGGTATCAGAGCAAGTATGTCCTAGGGGTTGTCTATGAGCCGTGTCTAGTAAAGTCTTGATTATGGATGTGTAGCGCGCCACATTTATAATCAGGAAACTACATGACATCTAGGGTTGTTAACTTCTTCCTGAATCTAGATCGTGCGTAGAGTTGAGTCTTTAGTGTTCGTATCTAATATTAACCTTGTTTTCTTTCAGCGATGCCTTCGATTAGAAAGCAAGCGATTAGTAGACGGCTTGATATAGTTGCAGGAGAGGGTACCAGTCAGGTGCCTCAAGCTAGATCAGGCCAAAGTGAGGCTTAAAGTGAGATGTCGTCTCATATCTCATCTACTCCGTCTCATCCAGAGGATATTAGGAGGCACCCAGCACCACCAGTTCCTCTGTCTGGCCCTACAGACCAGGATATGCGGAGTGCGGTGCAGTTATTGACTAGCTTGGTAGCTGCTCAAGCTCAGAGACAGAATACTGGTGTTGTTGATAAACCAGATAGTACGAGAGTTCGTGATTTTATTAATCTAGACCCTCCAGTGTCTACCGGATCAGACCCCAAGGAGGAACAGCAGACTTTTATTGACCAGATTCATCGTACACTGCGGGTTATGCATGTTATAGATATAGAGGCAGTAGAGTTGGCTTCTTAACGGGATTTAGCGTCTTTCTGGTATGATAGTGGGGAGAGATCCAGGGGTCTGAACGCCCCTCCAGCTGTGTGGAAGGAATTTTCTGAGGCCTTTCTTCGTCACTATTTGCCAGTTGAGATACGATTAGCTAGAGCTGATAAGTTCTTGAACCTTAGACAAGGTAATATGAGTGTGTGATACTATAGTATGCAGTTTGATTCTTTAGCAAGGTATGCTCCCCATATGGTGGCCAAAATGAGTGATAGGGTGCATATGTTCGTGAACGGGTTGGGACCATATTTGATAAATCAGTGCACGACAGCCTCTTTGGTGGAGGGCATGGATATTTCCCGTATTCAGGCTTATGCCCAGACCCTAGAGTATCGTAAGCGCCAGCAAAGGGAAGATAGGGAGCAGGATAGGGGCCAACATAAGCGGGCGAGATTTGTAGGGTATTCTCATGACTTCAGAGGTAGTGTTAGGCCCCAATCTTCGAGGAGTTCAGCGCCACCTGTAGCTAGTGCTCCTCCATAATTTCAGAGGCCTCGATATGAACAATTTACCTATTCTGGTCCAGGTCAGAGTTCAGGGGCATCAGGATCATAATATCATAGGGATACTAGTCAGATGAGACCCTCAACACCTCGTTGTGATCAGTGCGGCAAGGCCCACTTTGGACTGTATCATCTAGGTTATGATGCGTATTATTCTTGCGGATAGCCTGGCCATATGATGCGGGATTGTCCTAACAGAGAAGGTGGTGGTATCGCTCAGCAAACTGGATCTGTGTCTGGTTCTTCCTCATCAGTTCGACCTCCAGCACACGATTTTCAGCAGTCGACAGGTCGTGGTAGAGGTAGAGGTGCAGTGCCGAGTTCAAGTAGTGCTCAAAATCAAACCTATGCTCTAGTAGGTCGACATGATCTTGAGTCGTCTCAGGATGTTGTTATAGGTATATTGTCTGTGTTTTCTTACGATGTATATGCGTTGATTGATCAGGGATCTACATTATCATATGTTACACCCTTTGTGGCTAATAAGTTTGGCGTTAAACCTGAATTGATAAGTAAACCACTGCGGTATCTACTCCTATAGGAGATTCTGTGATTTCTAGAAGGTTATATAGAGGTTGCACAGTGATGATTTGTAGTCGTCAAACCTCGGCGAATTTATTTGAATTAGAAATGGTTGATTTCGATGTGATAATGGGAATGGACTGGTTAGCCTCATGCTATGAAAATGTTGGTTGTCGTACGAAGATAGTTAGGTTTCAATTTCCTGATGAACTCGTCATCAAGTGGAAAGGGAACATTTCTACGCCAAAAGGTAGGTTTATTTCCTATCTTAAGGCAAGGAAGATGATCTCAAAAGGTTACATTTATCATCTCGTTCGCGTTAGGGATGCGGAGGCGAAGCCGCCTACTTTACAATCCATCCCTGTGGTCAATGAATTTCCAGATGTTTTCCCAGATGAACTCCAAGGTCTTCCTCCTGAAAGGGGGATTGAGTTTAGCATTGATGTGTTGCCTGACACTCAACCCATATCTATTCCTCCATACATAATGGCCCCGGTAGAGTTGCAAGAGTTGAAGGCGCAGTTGAAGGACTTGCTGGATAAAGGCTTTATTAGGCCTAGCACTTCACCTTGGGGTGCGCTAGTCTTGTTCGTGCGGAAGAAAGACGGGTCATTAAGGATGTGTATTGATTATTGACAGTTGAAAAAGTTTACTATAAAGAACAAGTACCCACTTCCAAGGATTGACGACCTGTTTGACCAACTCCAGGGTGCCAAGTATTTCTCCAAGATTGACTTACGCTCAGGGTATCATCAGGTGAGGGTTAAGGAGAAGGATATTCCAAAGACGGCCTTCCGGACAAGATATGGGCACTTTGAGTTCTTGGTGATGTCATTCGGGCTAGCAAATGCCCCATCAGCTTTTATGGATCTCATGAATACTGTATTCAGGCCCTATCTTTATTTGTTCATGATTGCATTCATTGATAACATTTTGGTGTATTCCCGTTCTGAGACGGAACATGCGGGCCACTTGCGAATAGTATTACAGACGCTTCAGGATCGTAAGTTATATGCTAAGATCTCCAAATGTGAATTCTGGTTGAACTCAGTAGCATTCCTTGGCTATGTGATATCTGACGAGGGTATTAGTGTCGACACTCAAAAGATTGATGCAGTAAAGGATTGGCCGAGACCTACAACACCATCAGAAGTCCGCAGCTTCCTGGGGCTAGCAGGATATTATAGGCAATTTGTAGAAGGGTTTTCCTCTATACCAGCACCATTGACTAAGTTAACACAGAAAGCTACTAAGTTCCAGTGGTCTGACGCTTGTGAACAAAGATTTTAGGAGTTAAAGAATCGATTGACATCTGCGCCAGTGCTCACTCTCGCAGAAGGAACAAAAGGTTATGTGATGTATTTTGATGCTTCGGGTGTAGGTTTGGGATGCGTATTGATGCAACATGGGAAGGTGATTGATTATGCATCAAGATAATTGAAGAAGCATGAAAAGAATTACCCGACCTATGATTTAGAATTGGCTTCAGTAATATATGCTTTGAAGATATGGCGGCACTACTTATACGGCGTCCATGTTGACATCTACACAGATCACAAAGAGATTGCAATACATCTTCAAATAGAAGGAGTTGAATTTGAGGCAGCGTAGGCGGCTTGAATTACTGAAAGACTACGATGCCGAGATATTGTACCATCCCGGTAAAGCCAATGTTGTGGCAGACGCTCTCAGTCGTAAGTCAATGGGAAGCTTAGTACACATTGAGGCAGGTAGACAGGGGTTGACTAAAGAGCTTCATCAGCTAGCCAATATGAGAATTAGAATGTTAGAATCTGATGACGGAGGGGTTACTGTGCAGAATACATCAGAATCATCTTTGGTAGCCGAGGTAAAAGCACAACAATATGGAGATCCTACATTAGTACGATTGAGAGAGAGCATTCAACAGTGTAAAATTACGGCTTTTGAGATCGGAGCAGATGGGGCACTGAGATACCAGAGCCGGTTATGTGTGCCTGATGTGGCAGGGTTGAGAGAGAAGATTATCAATCACGACATTCCATCCATCCCCGCTCGACAAAGATGTATCGNATGAAGAAGTCTATTGCAGAATTTGTAGCCCAGTGTCCTAATTGTCAACAAGTAAAAATCGAACATCAAAAACCCAGTGGATTGCTTCAGAATATAGAGATTCCGACCTGGAAATGGGAGGTGATTAATATGGACTTCATTATTGGATTACCTCGCTTCTATCATAAGTTTTACTCCATATGGGTGATAGTTGATCGACTTACAAAATGTGCCCATTTTCTGCCAGTTAAGATAACTTACACAACTGAAGATAAGCGAAGTTGTATATCAAGGAGATTGTTAGGCTTCATGGTGTGCCGGTATCTATTATATCAGACCGAGGAGCGCAATTTGCGGCTAACTTTTGGAGGTCTTTTCAGAAAGGTTTAGGCACACAAGTAAATCTCAGCACTGCATTCCATCCACAAACTGACGAACAGGCTGAACGTACTATTCAGACACTTGAAAATATGCTACGAGCATGTGTTCTGGATTTCAAGGGGAACTGGAATGACCATCTTCCACTCATAGAATTTGCCTACAATAATAGATACCATTCTAGTATTAAAATGGCCCCGCACGAGGCACTATACGGGAGGAGATGTAGATCACCACTTAGATGGTTCGAAGTCGGTGAAACATAACTATATAGGCCAGATTTGATTCACCAAGCCATTGAGAAGGTGAAACTGATACAAGAGCAGTTGAGGACGGCGCAAAGCAGGCAAAAGTCTTATTCTGATATCTGACGTCGTGATCTGGAGTTTAAGGTTGGTGATTGGGTTTTCCTAAGGATCTCGCCGATGAAGGGTGTTATGCATTTTGGGATGAAGGGTAAGCTGAGTATGCGGTATATCGGTCCGTACAAAATTCTTCGACGAATTGGACAGGTTGCTTATGAGTTAGAATTTCCCTCCGAATTGGAATTTGTCCACCCGGTATTCTATGTATCTATGTTGAGGAAATGTATTGGAGACCCTTCTCAGGTCGTCCCTATCAAATATGTACAAGTTACAGAGGATCTATCATATGAAGAAGTGCCAGTGGATATATTGGATCGACAAGTCCGCAAGTTGAGAACAAAGGATGTAGCTTCTGTCAAAATATTGTGGAGGAACAAGAACGGGGAAGAAATTACATGGGAAGCAGAAGAGGAGATGAGTCTAAATACCCTTACTTGTTCCAGATTTAAGATAAAAAGGATGCAGGGGGGACGCGGGACGCATTAGAAGGTGAAATGGCTCTATGAGGTACGTATTAGCTTGAGAATACTCTTCCTTAATACAAAATAGTGATATACAAATAATGTATACATCCATAATGCTTGGTATAGCCTTGTGATACTATATGATAGATTTAACTACTTGCAAGTTTGGCTAGTCTCCATTTTATAGGGGAAACTCGGCCAGAAATTTCCGTTGGAATCCACGACGAGTTAGGCTCCCCATAAACCCTTACATTCGAGGACGAATGTTCCTAAGGGGGGGAGGGTGTTACAACCCATATTCACGTACGTTGGTTCATGCCATAAGTTAGTCAATGTAAATCTGAGAAGAGATTATCTTTGAGATGATAAGAAGTTAATCCTATTGGTCTTAAATGATACAAGAGTGTATAAGGGTGATTAACAAGTATTAGAAGTTAAACGAATCAAGGATGTTGTAACCCGTATTTTTGGGTAAACCTAGGGGTTATTAATATTATCAAGAGGTTTTGTTTTAAGGTATTTGAATCATATAATATCTGTATCATAAGTCTTGAAGTCAAACGATTTATGAAACAAAAGTCGACAAAAAGTGTCGCAACTTATGTTCATAATTTTATTTAAACTTTAGGTCAATGTTACTAAGCTTTTCTACCAATTTACTTCGAATTACGGGGTGATCTACCCACCAAATTTAAGATTTATGAGTCTAGTTTCCAACACATTAAACTGTTTATCAATACGACATCGGAGTAGATAGATATAGGCATTGTTGCGAGACTGCACAGGCTGCTAGGTGACAAGTAGGTGTGTCACCTACTTGGTTAAATGAGAGCCCAAAAATAGTCAATTTCGGGTCGACCAAAGAGCCCATTTAAATTCTTATATTCTGCAATATAATCCTCATTGTATATCACAAATAACCATACCTAAAACCCTGCAAGCTTCCTCCCAAAAATTATCCACAAACCCTAATTGATTTTCTCTCTCTTTCAAGTTCTAATTGGGGATAAAACCTAGAGTTTGATTAAGAAACATAAGGGCTGAGTTATCCAACAAGTAATGTAAGTTTACTGCTCTATTTAATCCATTTTTTATTCTATAAATTCATGGAGATTATTTCTATACTTTTAAGAACTCACGGGATGGTGATCGGAAGCCGTGAGTTCGAGTTATTCAATTGTAACGGACTGTTTTGTGGATTGTTTTGTGTTGCTATTGGTCTGCGGATTTTACTACTATTTTGTGGAGTTTTGGAGGAGCAAGGGTATGTATAAACACCATATATATGTAAGGTGGTGGTCTGGTCGTTCTTTGTAACATTTCCGGGTCGTTTGACACTACTACGGTGGTCGTTTTATGTATGAAGTGATTAGGTTGTGTGGACTGTTTTGGGAGGCTCAATATGATTATTATTGATGTTGTTTGGGCTGTTTGGTGATTTTTTTGACTTGTGTGAAGTCATATATATAAGGGAGGTGTTGTCCGTTTCATCATAAAATATGTTATGGTCGATACATAATAGTTACGACGCTTAAACGATAACAATAGTGTCATTTCTCTTATTGTAGATTAAGGAGTCGTGACATTTGCATAGATTGAGGTTGGGAAGTATATATACAAGGTATGTGAGTCTATCCCTTTCCTTATTTTGCACGACTCCAATTATACATAATGCAATGAACGAGCTTCCAAAGATACTCTACTCTTAGAAGCTAGCAGTACTTACATTGTTTCCCTTCTTATGGAACAATTAATGTTGAGGTTGCTTCTCTTATTATTATGTTATAAATGTTGTTGGTACTTCCTGATTCTTATAAGATTCTTGATGAAGAGTTAGTCCTAATAAGGTGCACGAAGAATATCGACCTTACGTCACTTCGAAAGGTTCAGAATATGATTCCAATGAGTCCTGCATGTTTTATATATATATATATATATATATATATATATATATATATATATATATATATATATATGTATTTATTTTACTCTACTGAGTCGCGCTATAGTCGGTCGAGCATGGCACCTATTGTGCAACCACCGATCAGTTGGGTTTTACCGAGCTCCACGTGGCCGGGTACGTTTTACCAAGCCTATTACTGTCGGGTACGATATGATGATGATGTTGCCCACAGAGACGTATGTTTTAAAATTTTATGTATATATATATATATATGTATATATCACGCATTTCATGTCAGTAGCCGTCAGAGGTACCCAGATGTTAGAGGTTGTATATACTCTATCCCTGTTTACATTACTATTCTTACTTATGTTTTCCTGCTTTACATACTCAGTACTTTATTTTTACTGACATCTTTTTTATTTGTGGACGTTGCATGTCGTGTTGGAGGTCCTGATAGACAGGTAGACGCAGCTCCCCCACCACAGTAGGCTTCCCAGTTCAGCGGTTATTGGCAAGATCCTTTCTCCGGACTTGCCGTGGTCTTGGTATGCATTTTGTTATTAGATATTATGGGCATGTCGGGGCCATGTTCCGGCAATGTTGTATCACTTGTGCTCCTTTAGAGGCTCATAGATAGGTGTCGACTCATGTATAGTTGGTATGTCTTGTTGTCTAATTTTTGTTGTATAGTTTTTCATGGCAGCGTGTAGCTCATACCTTATATGTAGTTTCTTAGTAGTCTTGTCATCCCATGTGATGTAGGTTCATGCCATTATCTTTTAGTGTTTATTGTTCATGATCCATATCTACCATTTATATTGATCTCGTCGACTCTTAAAGATAATAAAGAAGGTTAGATAAAATGTACGTTGGTGCTCGGCAAGTATGGCTCGTGTGCTAGTCATGATCCTCCAGTTTGGGTCGTGACATTCGCGATCGTGACAGGCCTCTCACGAACGCGATGAAGGCCTGTCCAGTGTTTTAAAATAGAACCAAAAATGGGATTTTCTCAAAATTTCATATCTTCTTCCATAAAACTCGACTTTGGGCAATTTTTGAAGTGGGAATTCAACACCAAATCATAGGTTCGTGTTCTTAAACTCATTTCTTTCAATTTCCGTCAACACCCATTAGATTTATAGGCCTAAATCTTGTTCTTTAAGGGTAGAAATTAGGGATTTAGGAGAATTGGGGATTTTATGAATTTGGAAATTTAGACCTCGATTTAGGGTCGAATTCCGGAACTAATTACATATTCGGGCTTGGAGGTTAATGGTTAATCAGGTTTTGGTCCGAATTTCGTATTTTGGCCAAGCGGGCCCGAGGTCGATTTTGTATCTTTTTGAGAAAAATGGAAAATCAGTAGAATTATTCATTTAATTTTATTCCTTTAGCGATAATTGATGTTATTAAATTGATATAGGCTAGATACGAGTGGTTCGGAAGTGGAAAATAGAGGAAAAGCAATAGATGAGCATTGAGTTGACCGTCGGATCGAGGTAAGTGTTTGGTCTAACTTCGACTTTATGGATTAGGATCCCCGAATTATGTGTTATATGAAAATTTATGTGTGTGGTGTATAGGTGAGGTGACGAGTACCTATGCGCCACCAAATTATCTATTTAGCATGTTCCCTTTCCCTGTCCCCAATTTATTACCTTCCTGCCTTAATTGCTCCCTGCTTATTGATTCTTCTATGCCTAGTTGGTTCATGTTAGATGTTTTTTTTTATTATAACTATTATTTATTTTTTTGTTTTTTCACTGTGTTATAGTATTGGTTTAAAGTGTCTTTTCGGTGTTTCATAACATATTTCGGTTGGTCTCGTTGTGTAGTACAAGTTGGTGAAGTTTTCTCAATTGTATAGTTTTCCGTTTACATTGGTTGAGACATAAATATTGAAGGACTTTGATCTAAATTGTGAAACTCTTATTATGAATGGTGAAATGTGATTGTCTGGTGGGATCCGGTTGCACGCCGCAACAAGAAGTAATAAGGGTGGACAGGTGGGATCGGGTTGCACATTGCAACAAGAGGAATAAGGTTGATGTGTGTGTGTGTGTGTATACACATACACACACACACACACACACACACACACATATATATATATATATATATATATATATATATATATATATATATATATATATATTGAGGAGTAATAAGGGTGGACATGTGGGATCGGGTTGCACGCCACAACAAGGAGTAATAAGGGAGAATGTTCATGTTGTCAC